>NC_069470.1:28178591-28233591 GCF_026875155.1 Cherax quadricarinatus
CCCTTGTCATTTCCATTCTAGAGTGGTTGAAACACGGTCTGCTCTCTAGTGGTTTATTCTACCTTGCTTACTGTGGATGCATAATACCTTTGTTGCCCCTATGTATAAAGTGTACAATTTCTCTCAAAAAGGGGAAAGGGATAATCAAGAAAGGTTTTTTTCTGCGGGTTTTATTTTTGCCCTTTTCCCCGAAAAACGGCCGGGGATGGGGGGTTTAATCCCTTTTAAAGGAAATGTTTAGAGTGTGGTCAATGTTTGTTGGTATTAAATAAAATGTTTAGGTCATAAGTGAAAGTTTATTAGGTTTTTAAAAGGGAAATGCTGGGACCTTTTGTGAGTGCGTTCGCAAGTTCTCGGCGTAAGAGTTAGAATGTTTATTTTTCATTACATTAAAAACGACAATAATAAATGTGTTCTTTATTTTTAAATTCCCCCTAAGATGAGAAAGGAAGTTATGTCCACATAAAGAAGGAGTTAAGAAATAATTGTTTTCTGTTAGTAAAGAAAAGAAGACTTATTAATTTATAGGAGAAGGACATATTAATAACAAAAAAGCAGAAACTTTTAATAACTAAAAACAGAATGTTTTTAATAATAATTTTTTGAAAAAAGTGAAAAGTGGGTTTTACCTAAGGTTGATGACGGTTGGTAGAGAAGGGTTTCAGAGAAACCGCATTTTGTAAATTAGACACATGGCATTTTGGGGTTTTCTTTTTTGAGTTGCAAAATGTCAAATTTTTATCAACATGACGGGTTGGAAATGAATATCTGTTGTATGTGCTGATGTTTGGGGGTTGTTTATGTGATGAATGTTTGCGGATGTTGTATGTGATGAATTTTTGATGGATTTTTTTGTGCTAAAATGTTTGAGGGTTTTTTGTATGTGACTAAAAGTTTGATGGTGTTGTAGTGACTGAATGTTTGTGGATGTTGTATAGACTGAAGTTTGAGGATGTTTATGTGATGAATTTTTGATGGAGTTGTTGGACTAAATGTTTGTGGATTTTTTTTGGATGAATTTTTGACGGATGTTGTATGTGACTAAATGTTGATGGATGTTTATGTGACAATTTTTTGAGGGATGTTGTATGTGACTGAATGTTTGATGGTGTTGTTGTGACTGAATGTTTGATGGATGTTGTAGTGATTTTGTTTATGGATGTTGTATGTGATAAATGTTTGATGGATGTTGTTGTGATGAATGTTTGACGGATTTTGTATGTGACTGAATGTTTGATGGATGGGGGTATGTGACTGAATGTTTGAGGATGTTGATGAGACTGAATGTTTGAGGATGTTGTATGTGACTAAATGTTTGTGGATTTGTATGAGATGAATGTTTGATGGTGTTATTGACGGTTTAGGGATGTTGTATGTGACTGAATTTTTGACGGATGTTGTATGTGACTGAATGTTTGATGGATGTTGTTGTGACTGAATGTTTGATTGTTTGTATGTGACTGAAGTTTGACGGTGTTGTTGTGACTAAATGTTTGATGGATGTTGTATGTACTAAAAGTTTGTGGATGTTGTATGAATGAATGTTTGAGGGATGTTGTATGTGACTGAATTTTGACGGATTTTGTATGTGACAAATGTTTGGGGTGTTGATGGACTGAATGTTTGATGGATGTTTATGTGACTGAATGTTTGATGGATTTTAGTGATAAATGTTTGACGGTTTTTGTATGTGACTGAATGTTTGATGGAGTTTTGAGACTGAATGTTTGATGGATTTTTATGTGAACTAAATTTTTGAGATTTTGTATGTGACTGAATTTTTGAGGATGTGCATAAAATGGTTATTTTTAGAAAAAAAATTTATATTATTTTAATGTGAAAGAATGTTGGAGATAAAAATGGATGGTGGGTGTGAATGAATGTTCGTTGGGTCTGAACAAACTAAATGGAGTCTCCCTGGGGTGTTTGTGGTCAAAGCCCCTTGGATCATGGCTTTATCAACCAGGTTGTTTGTAGCCGCCGTGACCAACGTACAACCCAGCCGGGATGATCGGGTATGACTTTAGGGCCCCTTTGTCAAGCTCCTTCTTGAGGCAGCCAGGGGTCTAGGGGTAATTTCCCTTTGCCTGGTGGGGGCGTTGAACAGCCCGGACCCCGGGAAACTTATTGCTTTTTACTTTAGTGTAAAAGGCGCCCCTTTTTTTTTGGGGGAGAACGTTACTTGTCTGCCCTGTCTTTTGTTTTTGTTGGAGTTATTACCGTTGAAGATTTTGGGCCCAGTATGTCTATGAGTCCGGTGTTATTATGTATTTGTGAGTATGTGAGGGTGTGGGGGAGTGTGTTGGGTTGCGTGTGGGGTGTGTGTTGTTGTGTGGTGTGTTGTTGTGTGTGTGTGTGTGGGTGTGTGTTGTTTGTGGTGTTGTTGTTTGTGTGTTTGTTGGTGTGTGTGTGTTGGTGTGGGTGTGGTTTGTGTTTGTGTGTGTTGTGTGTGTGTGTTTTGTGGTGGTGTTGTGTCTGTTGTTGTGTGTGGTGTGTGTTTGGTGTGGTGTGTGTTGGTGTGTGTGTGTGTGGTGTGTGTGGTGTTTTGTGTGTGTGTGTGGTGGGTGTTGTGTTTGTTTTTTTTGGGTGTGTTGTACTCACCTAAACTCACCTAGTTGGGGTTGCGGGGGTCGAGTCGAGCCCCGGCCCCGCCTCTTCACTGATCGCTACTAGGTCACTCTCCCTGAGCCGTGGTTTTTAACATACCTCGGGCAAAAAGCTATGTATGGATCCGTGCACAACACTTCCAGTAGTGCGCAACATCTCCATAGTTTAAAAACATCCCCAGTAGTGTGCAACCCTCTCAGTAGTGTGACAACACTCTCCAGTGTGTGACAAAACCTCCTTAGTGTGAAACATCTCCGTGTGTGAAACACTCTCGTAGAGGAAAACACTCTCCAGTATGCGACAACCTCTCCAAGTGTGACAACCTTCAGTAGGGCGACAACACTCTCAGTAGTGCGAAAAAAATTCAGTAGTGCGACAACACTCCAGGTGTGCAACACTCCCCAGTGTGTGACAAACTTCCAGTAGGGCGCAAACTCTCCAGTAGTGTGAAAACACTCCCCAGTATGGACAACACTTCCAGTAGTGTAAACATCTCCAGTAGTGCACAAACCCCCTCCAGTAGTGTGACACACTTCCCATAGTGCGACAACATCTCAAGTAGTGGGGAAAACCCTCAGTAGTGGACAACCTTCCCCAGTAGTGTGAAAAACTCTCCGTAGGGCGCAACACTCCCCGTGTGCGCAACACTTCAGTAGGCGCAACACTCCCGTAGTGCACAACACTTCCAGTAGGGAACAACACTCCCCAGTAGTGCGAAAACCCACTCCCCAGTAGTCCCGACAACACTCTAGTAGTGTGACAAACTTCGTGTGCGAAAAACACTCCCAGTATGCGACAACACTCCCAGTAGGGAACACACTCTCCATAGTGCAAAAACACTCTCATAGTGCACAAACTCTCCAGTGTGTGAAACATCTCCAGTAGTCCCAACACTCTCATAGTGCGACAACACTCCCCGTGTTGTAAACACTTCCGTAGTGTGCAACACCCCCCAGTAGTGTGACAACATTTCCAGTAGTGTGACAACATCTCAGTATGCACAACACTCCCCAGTAGGGACAACACTCCCCAGTAGTGTACAACATCCCCGTAGGGCGACAACACTCCCCAGTGTGCGCAACCTCTCCAGTGTGTGACAAAAATCTCCAGTGTGTAAACAACACCCCTCCAGTGTGTGAAACACTCTCCAGTAGTTGACAACACATAGTAGTGCGACAACATCTCCGTAGGGCGAAAACACTCTCCAGTAGTGTGACAACACTCTCCAGTAGGCGACAACCACCCATAGGGCGACAACTCTCCAGTAGTGCGAAACACCTCCAGTAGTGCGACAACACACTCGTAGTGCACAACACACTCCATATGCACAACACTCTCCAGTAGTGCGACAACATTTCCCCGTAGTGCGACCACTTCAGTATGCGACAACACTCCCCCGTAGTGCGACAACACACTCCAGTAGTGCAAAAACACACTCCTGAGTGTGATAAAAACCAGTAGTGCGACAATACTCCCCAGTGTGTGACAACACTCCCCAGTAGTGGACAAAACTCTCCAGTAGTGCGCAACACTCCCCATAGTGTGACAACACTCTCAGTAGTGTGAAACCCCCCAGTGTGCGACAACACTTCCATAGTGCGACAATCTCTCCTATGCGAAAAACCCCTTCCAGTGTGTGCAACCTCTCCAGTATGTGACAACACTCTCCAGTAGTGCGACAAACTCTCCAGTAGTGCAAAACACTCCCCATTAGTGTGCAACATTTCCCCAGTAGGCGACAACATCTCCAGTATTGACAACACCTCCAGTGTGCGACAACACTCTCCAGTAGGTTTGACAACACTCTCCAGTAGTGCGCCCAACACTCCCATGTGGACAACACTCTCAGTTGTGGACAACCCTCCGTAGTGTGAAACACTCCCGTAGTGTGACAACATCCCCGTGGTGGAAACATCTCCATATCGACAACACTCTCCAGTAGGCGACAACACCCCCAGTAGTGTGACAAAACACTCTCCAGTAGTGCGAAACACTCTCCAGTAGTGCGACAACCTCTCCATTGTGCGACAACACTCCCAGTATGCCAAATCCCCATAGGCGCAAACCTCCATAGTGCGAAAACACTCCCCATAGTGCGACAACACTTTTTATTTCGACAACACTCTCCGTAGTGTGACACACTCTCCAGTAGTGCGACAACTCTCCGTAGGTACAACACTCTCCGTAGTGCGACAACACTCCCCAGTTGCGACAAACCTCTCCAGTGGCGACAAACACTCTCCAGTAGTGCACAACACTCTCCATGTGTGAAAAACACCCCCAGTAGTGCGACAACATTTCCCCAGTAGGCGCAACACTCCCCAGAGTGCGACAAACTCTCCGTAGTGCGAAAACCCTTTCCCCAGTAGTGCGACAACACTCTCCAGTAGTGCACAACACTCTCCAGAGTGCGAAAAACACTCCCCAGTAGTGCACAACACTCCCCCAGTAGTGTGAAACCCCCCAGTAGGCGACAAAATCTCCAGTAGTGGACAACACTCCCGTAGTGCGACAACACTCCCCCAGTGTGCGAAACACTCCCCAGTGTGCGACAACACTCTCCGTAGTTGCGAAAACATCTCCATAGTGTGACAAATCCCTAGTGCGAAAAAAAACTCCCAGTAGTGCGAAACACTCCCCAGGTGCGAAAAACCACTCTCCAGTAGGGCGACAAACTCTCGTAGTGCGAAAAAAACTCTCCAGTAGTGGGGTGCGAAACATCCCCATAGTGCGACAACACCTCCAGTATGGACAACACTCTCCAGTAGTGCACAACACTCTAGTAGGGGACAACCTCTCCAGTAGGCGACAACACTTCCCAGTAGGCGACAACACTTCCAGTAGTGCAAACACCCCGTAGTGCGACAACACTCTCCGTAGTGCGAAAACATCTCAGTAGTGCGACAACACTCTCCATGTCGAAACACACCCCTAGTGCGACAACATCTAAAATAGTGCGACCACTCTCCAGTAGTGCGCAACATTTTTCCAGTAGGCGAAAACACCTCCAGTAGTGCGAAAACACTCTCCAGTAGTGCGACAACACATCCAGTGTGTGAAACCCTCCCCAGTAGTGCGAAAAACACTCCCATAGTGCGACAACACTCTCCAGTAGTGGACAACACTCTCCGTAGTGCGACAACACTCTCCAGTGTGCGACAACATCTCCATAGTGTGCAACATTCCGTATGTGACAACACTCTCCAGTATGCAAAACATCCCCAGTGTGGAAAAACACTCTCAGTAGTGCGACAACACTCCCCATTTTGTGTGACAACACTCTCCAGTAGTGTGAAAAACACTCCCAGTTTTTGTGCAACACTCCCAGTATGTGAAAACACTTCCATGTGTGAAACACTCTCCATAGTGCGAAACATCTCCAGTAGGGCAAAAAACCTCTCCAGTAGTGTGACAACCCTCCATAGTGCGACAACACTCTCCAGGGGGGACAACACTCTCCAGTATGTGACAACACTCCCCAGAGTGCGACAACACTCTCAGTAGTGTGACAACACTCCCCAGTAGTGTGACAACACTCCCTAGTGCGGACAACCTCTCCAGTGGGTTAAACCCCTCTCCATGTGCGAAAAACACTCTCCAGTAGTGTGAAAAGATTTTCCAGTATGTGCAACATTTCCCCTATGTGACAACACTCTCCGTGTGTGACAAAAAACCCCCAGTAGTGTGAAAACCCTCTCCTTGTGCGCCCAACACTCTCCAGTGTGCGCAACATTTCCCAGTAGTGTGACCATTTTCCCCAGTATGTGACAACACTCTCCGTGTGCACAACACTCCCCAGTAGTGTACAACCTTCCAGTAGTGCGACAACACTCATGTGTGACAACACTCCCCAGTAGTGTGAAACACTCTCCGTAGTGTACAACCTCTCCAGTAGTGTGAAAAACACTCCCCATGTGTGAAACACTCCCCAGTAGTGTGACAACACTTCCGTGTGTGACAACACCCCCCATAGTCGAAAACATCTCAGTGGGCGACAACACTCTCCAGTAGTGGACAACACTCCCAAAGGGTGTGAAAAACACTCTCCGTAGGTGACAACACCCCCCGGGGGGGCGACAACACTCTCCAGAGTGCGACAACATCTCCAGTAGGGGGACAACCTCTCCATAGGGGGTCAACACTCTCCAGTAGTGTGACAACACTTTTAGTGGGGCGACAACACTCCCCAGTAGTGCGAAACACCCAGTAGGGCGACAACACTCTCCATTAGGCGACAACACACCCCGTAGGGGGACAACGCTCTCCAGTAGGGCGAAAACACTCCCCGTAGTGCGAAAAACACATCCAGTGGGGCGAAACACTCTCCAGTGGGGCGACAACATCTCCTAGTGCAAAAAAACACACTCCAGTAGTGCGACAACACTTTTCCAGTAGTGCGACAACACTCTCCAGTATGGACAACATCTCCATAGTGCGAAAACACTCTCCATAGTGCGACAACACTCTCCATTGTGACAACACTCTCCAGTGGGGCGACTACACTCTCCAGTAGGGGCAACACTCCAGTAGTGTGAAAACATTCCCGAGTGCGACAACACTCCCCAGTGTGTGACAACACTCTCCAGTAGTGGGGAAACACTCCCATAGTGCGACAACCTCCCCGTAGGCGAAACACTCCCCATGGGGCCCAAAACACCCCCAGAGTGGACAACACTCTCCAGTTGTGTGACAAACTCTCAGTAGTGGGACAACCTTTCCCGGGTAGTGGACAACCTCCCCAGAGTGTGCAACACTCTCCGTAGTTGAAAACACTTCCGTATCGACAACACTCTCAGTGTGCGACAACCTCTGTAGTGTGCAACACCTCCAGTAGTTGACAACCCCTTCCAGTAGTGTGCAACACTCTCCAGTAGTGCGAAACACTTCCAGTGTGCGACAACACACTCCAGTAGTGTGACAACACTCTCCATATGCGAAAACACTCTCCAGTAGTGCCAACACTCCAGTAGTGCGGTGCGATTTTAATTATTTGTGGACGCACTTGGAAAAAATACAGACAAGGAACGAGAGTGACTGTAAAAGTTTCGGGTTTTCGGTCCCGAAAAATGGGAGAAAACTCTTGAATTTAAAAAAAAATTTTGGGAAAGTTTTTCATGTTAAAAATTTTAAAATGAAAATTCTTGGTCTCGATTATAAAAAACTTGAGTCATTTACCAAAATTTTTTTAATAAAAAAAAAAATGTACTTTTACTGTTGTTTACACAGTGTTAGGACTGTGTGCTCGGGGGTCCCCAAAATTTTGTTTTGTGCTCCAAAAGTCCCTTGCCCTTTTTTTTTATATTTATTCAATTATTTGCATTTTTTTATTTTTTTACTTTTAATGCTTAAAGGGACAATTTTAAAATCAAATCTAATTTTTCCTAATAATCTTGTAAAAAATTCTGTGTGAAAAACCTGTGTTGCGCGAGCGGGTTGATATTATGCCACAGAGCCAAGATTCCCAAATGTGGGTCAAAATTACCATAGACGCTTTAACAAACCGGGTGTGAAAACTTTAGTATGGAGACCTTTGACTTTTTTAAATTTGCAGACTGGAAAAAGTCAGAGGCCCCCTGTGGCCTCGAGTTGAAATTTTTACAACGGTTCTCTTCCCTCAGAATAAAAAGTCAGGGTTAATGTCATGAAAAAAACTATAAAAATCCCATTTTAAAATTTTCATTGTTTGTCGGTTATCGAATGCGGACAATGTTTACTGCCCTTTTCGCTACCTAAAATGGCGTGTGACTTCAAAAGTTGTCCTAAAAGTCACTAAATACTAGCGGGAAAGTTAACAGCAGCCCAACAACCAAATAAAAAGTAATTTTTTTCAAAATTTCTCATTTCCACAAGAATCTAAAGTAATTCTTTTCTCCAAATTTTTTTATAAAAAAAAACATATTAAAAATATTTAAATTTTTTGGATTGCAGGGGGGGGTCGAACCGGAGTAAATCCATGACGTCCCCGAAATCCATGAAATGTTAAACTGTGTAATTTTTGTTATTCGGTTTGTACACCGATACACACCCCCAAAGGAATAAACACGAATCTCGTTTAGGAAAAAGCGAGTATGAGAGGTTCCTCGAGCCAGGACTACACGATAGGTTTCGAAAATTTTAGGAAGTAAACAGGACGGAATTTGGAAGGGAAGGAAGGAGAAGTCAGACTCAAAAGAGGGGATTAACAGATAGATGGGATTCCCGAAGTAAGGTAATAGACTGGAAGGAAAAAGCGACAGGGGAGAGAACGTACTGTAAATAGAAAGGAGACAGGGAAAAATTTTAAAAATTGTTTTAAAAAGACACGTGAACAAATACCGGACATATTAGACAACTTTGACCCAGGTTTTTTGACATTTTTCAAGATCCCTGGGGACAGGTCCCCCCCGAAAAAAGTTTTAATACATTGTCCTCTTGCTTGCTCGTGTGCTTTTTTAAACCCTTGTTGGGGTCAACTGCTAAGGGTTTTAAAAAAAGGTATTTCATTCCCCGGGGGCAAAGAAGAACGGCAAGGGAAAAGAGGTAGCAATAGTTCACTTAGAAGTGCAGAGAGCATAAACAAACTCTAACCACACAATTGAGCAGCAGCTAATGTGAAGGACGGGAGTGTAAAGTCGTGAATTCATTTCAAAGACACAAAATCTCTATCACATCTGCTAGGGAAACGATAGGTGGATGAGGAAAGTAAAAGCATGGGAACAATAAATAAGCAAAAAACAGTGGGAAAACAGGAAGCCAACACAACCCAAAAACGAGAACAAAATGTGAAAAAAGGAGTATTAGGCATGTAAAAAAAAGACCCCAGCATCGAGATCAATATCTGAACCATATTGCTCAGAGTCCTGAAGTAGAAAATAGAAAGCCCAACGAATAAGACTAAATAATAAGGAAGGAAGTGAATGAAAAGAAATCCGCCCAAAAAGGGTAAAAAAAATTAAAGTTGTGTTCTCGGAAGAAAAAAGGGATATAACCCAAATTGAAAAATAAAAAAAACACAAGAACTATGGACACAAAACAAAACGATAGGAGAAGAGGTAAAGATATTTTGAACTAGATACAACGAAAACAAAGGAACCAGATTATTTCCATCTGTGTTTTGAAAGAAGGAGACAAGGGCAGTGTGAACCGCTAGACAAAATCTTTTAAAGTTAAATGATGAGGGGGAAGCGCCAAAGGGGGGAAGGAAGGCGGGGGGAAGGGGGTTTCCTAAGAAAGATTGGGGGGAGGGGGTAAAAGGGTTTATATACGAGAGGGTATTGATAGGACGATTGGGGGAAAAAAACTTTTTTTTTAACTTGCGTGCTGTTGGGGTTTGGGGAAAGCAAAATTTTTGAAGCTATTTAGAGAAATCGGTTAGCCCAAATTAAATCCGGAGGGGAGAAGTACAGTACCTGCATTCTGAAGGAGGGGTGGGGATTGTTTTAAATTTTCGAACTTAGTATTGGCAGTCTCAGGAAGGGCGTGGTGGAGTGAGTGATGATGAAAGTATTTCTTTTTTTCGGATCACTGCCTCGGGGGGAAACGGTCGATGCAATATATATATAAACAACACTGCGATTAGCCCAAAGGGGTCGAACCCATGCGCTTTGGGCCCCCCTCATGGGGACGAAAACACAGGTCTCTATCCAACGGACCGCACAATTCTCAAGAATTACGCAGCCGCAAGCTAGGTGTTGACTCGTCACCCCAGAACTACGGTGACTGGACGCCTTTTAGCAATTTTATTCTATCCCTGTTTTGGTTTTACTAGCCCCCAAAGAGCAGTATCTTATAAATTGTACCCACGATAATATGAAGTGGGTATTGATAAATACCCCCCATTGTGGGTAAATAATTAAAAGCTGCTCGACACCAAACAGGGGGGTAGAATAAATTATTTTCCCGAGGATTCACCCAAAATATGTTATCGGGTAAAGATACAACACCCAGTTGGCTGGGTGGGGCTTTTTGAAATTGCGGGTCCCGTGGACTAGAGCGAGGTCTTTTTGGCCACCAATCTCAAACCCCTCCTTTGAGTGCGGTTGTACTTCCCATTTTCCAAACTAAGTCAGGTTTTTATAAAATAACCGGTTTCCCCAATCCTTTCACTAAATATTACCCTGCTCACACTCCAAAGATCGTCAGGTCCCCAAAAACCATATGTCTCCCTTCATCTATCTAACACGCTCACGCACCATGCTGGGAAATCCAAACCCCTCGCCCCCAAAAACTTCCTTTACCCCCTCCCCCAACTTTTTAGGGCGGGCCCCCACCCCGCCTTCCGTCCCCCAAGATTTAACCCTTCCATGCATTCTACTTTTATCCATTCCCCTAATGACCAAACCCCTCAACAACCCTCTTCGCCCTTGACTAAAACTTTTATTAATCCCCAAACCTTTTCCTAATTTCCCCACTCCAAATTTTTGCATAATATTTACACCACCATTGCTCTTAGACAGGAATCTCCCCGCCTCCCAACCGTCTCCTCGCTGCTGCATTTAAACCCAAGTTCACATCCATATAAAAAGGTTGGTAAAACTTATTTCATACATTCCCTTTTTGCCCCCATAATAACTTTGTGTGTACTCCCTAGTTAGGTTGCGGGGGTCGAGTCCCTGTGTTGTGTGTTGTTGGGGTGTGTGTTGTTTTGTGTGTGGGGGTGTGGGGTGTGTGTGTGGTGTGTGTGTGTGTTGGTGTGTTGTGTGTGTGTGGTGGGTTGTGTGTGTGTGTGGTGTGTGTGTGGTTTTGGGTGTGTGGTGTGTTGTGGTGCGTGGTGTGTGTGTGTGTGTGTGGTGTGTTGGTGTGTGTGTGTGTGTGTGTGTGGGTTGTGTGTGTGTGTGGTGTGTTGTGTGTGGGTGTGTGTGTATTCACCAGTTGTACCACCCGTTGAGGGTTGCAGGGGTCGAGTCCCAAAATCCGGCCCCGCCCTTCACTGGTGTACTAGGCCCTCCCCTGAACCGTGAGCTTTTCATACCCTGCTTAAGTATGTATGGGCCCGCCTCCGCTACATCGCTTCCCCAAACTATTCCCTTCCTGACTACTTGTGGTGAAGAAATCTTCCTAAAATCCCTGTGATTGATTTGTGTATTAAATTCCAAAATGTTCCCTCCTGGAAATCCGTCCTGTCCCCCTTTCAATTCCTCTCAGTATTTTTTTGTCGTTATCATCCCCCCCCCATATCTCTCCTGTCCCCCAGTGTCGCCCGGGTTTATTTCCCTTAAACTATCCCCGCAGGACAAACCCCCTTAGCTCGGGACTAGTCTTGTTGCAAACCCTTTGCACTTTTCCCCGTTTCTCCACTTTGGGGTGGGTTCCAAAATCGGCGCTACCTAAAATTGGGCCCAAAAGTACACGGTTTTTAAGGGTCCTGAACAATCCCTGTTAAGAAAGTCGGAACGCCCCCTTTGAGGTTGCCCTATGCGCAGCAGTTATTTTTGGTTGATGTTCGCTTTAGGGTGTGCCTGGGGTTTTTACTCACCCCAAGATCTTTTCCTTTAGGAGGTTTGATCTCGGGGCCCCTAGACTGTGTGTTGTGTTGTGTTTTGTGTGTGGTGTGTGTGTGGTGGTTGTGTATGGGGGGGGTTGTTTGTGTGTGTGGGGGTGTGTGGGGTGTTTTTGTGTGTGTTGTGTGTGTGGTGTGTGTGGTGTGGGGTTTTGGGGTTTTGCGTGTGTGTTGGTGTTGTAAAAAACCTCAACCCGAGAGTGAGGGTCATCACCATTCGATTAAGTACGGTCAGGTCACATTCTCTGGTCAGCTGTAGTTGGTTTACTTGTCTACATTCCTGTCATCTGACTGACTTAAGGTTGTACTTACAGCTTTACCGTCACGCATCTGGTCAAGTATTTGTCTGGTTTCCTTGCAGCTTATCGTTATGTCAGTATACTCTGTGTAGTTAAGTGGGTCACCTAATACTAAATCCACGTCGACACTTTTGTTATGGAAAGATTGAGATGTACTATAAAGAAATATTAACCGTCAAAGATGATTTCCAAACGTCGCTAAGTTATATTTATAACAAAAGTCAAATGTAATGTAAGTTTAAATGGGATATTGAATCCAACAGTTCAGGAAAGAAAAGATACGCAGCAGAAAAATTTTTATTGTTTAACGTTTCACTTTGGGAAAGTTATTATTTCGGGAACCGTTTTTTCCAATAAAAAGTAAATTCTGCAACTGGTCTATTCTTCATATGGGTTTCAATACACTGTTAGGAAAACCCCCCCCCCCCCCCTCTAACCCCGCCAAGCTTTGGGGGAAAAAACGTCTGGCTCGAAAAGCTGTTACTGATGATAACACTAATGTGATGAGGACCTGTGGATAATAAACTAGTGTTACCATACACTGTCGTAAACCCTTTTCATAAGTTCAAAGAAACGACTGTATCTGTGGCCATTTCTTAACATTTTGTTGGTAATTCTACCATTATTGCTAATTGTGACAAACTCTCATTTATGAAGAAAGACGAAATCAGAATAAAGCGCTAGAAAAGAGGTATGGCACATATAAAGATCCTAATATATATTGACCAGATTGCCACGGGATCAATGATGAGGTCCTAGTGTAAGAACGGAAGACAATTAAATTAAAACATAGCCACTTTCGTGGAGATCACTTACTCAGTCCAGTAGAATTGGTGGTTGTCACTTGACTCTCACGGCTCATGACTCCACGAAGGACTGACACAGTAGACCACTTCCAGCGTAAATAATGAGACTTAAAAAATACTCCAGTGGAAACGTAATGATGAAACGAGATTACATGTTAGTTAAAGACAGAGGGCTGAAGGGGAAGACATAGAACAGATCGTAATGTACCACTTGTTGAATCAGATACAGTCTGGCAATATGGTGGAATATAAAAAGAAATGCGGGAAATTTGGAATATCATTGTAATTGTCAGAAAGTGCGCTTTTCATTGTATGCTCCCATTGCAGAAGGGGAGAGTGATTGTAAAAAGTGCACACACAGAGATAAATATATTCCGGCTATGTCAGGAAAAAATATATGTAGTGGACAACTGAAGCTCTCCTAGTTTTTCCCCATAATATCCCTGATGTTTCCATAGTAATAATAACAATATTAGCTACGGTAATCCACCACAATTAGCAAAGCAGGTGTCGCCTTATGGACTGGGGCTGGGATGTGATTCCGAGCGGTTGGTTAGGGTAAATAGTTACTTTAAGTTTGTGTTATCAATGTGTAAAAGTAAGATGCATAGGAGTGAGTGTTTTGGAGGTGTGGAGGGTAGAGGATGTTGACGGTGATGTATCGTTGGGCTAGCGTGGTCGTGTACAATATATAGTTGGAGCTAGCGTGAGCGTGTACAGTTATACTTGTTGGAGCTAACGTGAGCGTCGTACAGTATATGCTGGAGCTAACGTGAGCATCGTAAGTATATCTGTTGGAGCTAACGTGGCGTTCTTGACAGTATTATTACTGTGCTAACGTGAGGTCGTACAGTATATTGTTGGAGCTAACGTGAAGCGTCGTTGTTGCAGTATATTGCTGGAGCTAACATGGCATTCGTACAGTATATTGCTGGAGCCTAAACGTGAGCATCGTACAGTAGTATAATGTTGGGAGCTAATCGTGAGCGTCTGTACAGTATATTGCTGGAGGCTAACGTTGAGACGTCGTACAAAGTCATATTGTGGAGCTAACCGTGAGCGTCGTACAGTATATTGCTGGAGTACTAGAGCATCGTACAGTATATTGCTGGGAGCTACGTGTGCATCGTACTCGGTATTGTTCGTGTGTTTGGTTTGGAAATAATCCCGGTTATTGTTTCTGATTTGTCACTAGGTCTACTTCGGTTTGTCTTGAGGTTACATTCGGCTATGTGTCTTTAATAAAGACGACATGATTTCTGTTGTCTTCTGTATACAGGGGATGTGAGAGGCAGTGTGATGCCAAGAAGTGGAAGAGGAAAAACATCGCCGAATAGTGCTTAGCAGTGGCAGAAACAAGGAGGATGAGGTTGTTGAGTTGTCAAGTTGTCTCTTGTGATGGTAGGATGTAGTGGGGAGTAGAGAATATAAGTTGAGTTGGAAAGTTCGTGGGGGGGGAAGGTGCATCCACTCGCATTTCTACAACAGTGGATATAGTTGAATGGTTGCAAGAGTATTATTAGATAAGGAGAAAGAGTGAAAGGGATTGAACAGCTTATCTGGCAGAGATTATTTATCCTTCTATTCATTCAAGTGACGGGCGCGTGACTAGCTTGTTAGTTTCCGTCCTCTCCGACCCAAAACATTTACACTGACCCAGGAAACAACACACCTATTTACACTGCGTATCAGTTTGGCACTCTTTCCTTGTTCTTCTTTTGTTTTCCGGCAAACTTCGTCTCTGCCGATTTAAAACAAGGCAAGGTGACGGTCAGGTAGCCACGTGCGGTATTTTAAAATCTCGGGTCGGATCATTGCCTTGGGCCCCTGTCTCCCTCACTCCTCGAGGGTAGGATACCTTAGGAGCCCTGTCTCCCGCACTCCTCGAGGGCAGGCATCAACCTTAGGAGCCTGTTCTCCCTCACTCCTCGAGGGTAGCTACCTTAGGGGCCCTGTCTCCCTCACTCCTCGACGGTAGGCTACCTTAGGGGTGACCTTCATAAGTCCAGCTGAAATAGGATGTTTAGGAATGCAAATAGAGAAAAGGTTCTTTTTCCAGCAAATATTATATAATCAGTGTACCTTACTGGGAATATTTACCTTACTGGGCAGTCATGTCGAACATAAGAGTTGAATTCGTTCAAGGACAACCAAAAATCCAAGAGGGAAATACTTTGCATGTATTTGTGGCAACTCAACTGTTGCACCGTGGATATATTCCAAAACTCACTCTTGATGCAGATACTTCTACTCTTCTCGAAAGTAGCTACTTGCAACTTCTATACGCCAGGATGTTCTTGAGAAATTAGTAGTCTGGGTATTATCCCCATTCCATCTGCTGTTAACCAGGCACAACGTTATGTTTTTGTGGCAGAATCAACAATTTCATGAGAGAATGCACTTGCTTGAGGAACTTGTTGACGAAAGTAATCAAGAAAATCTGAGTTCAAGGTTCTTAAAAATTATAAATTTACCAAAAGTTGCAGTTCACAGCAAACACTAAAACTAATCCTTGAAATACCGGAAGAAGCCAAAATCATAAGTCAGCATGGTATGAAATCCTTGGGAAACCGCGAGGTGTACACCAAGACCAAATATCCAGGAAAAGGTGTGCTGTGGCATGCAAAGAGTACGTAACCTTTTATTCTGCGGGCGCAACATGGGGCGACACACCCTCATTTACAGGGTATCTCCCCCAACCAGCGAACCAGGTTGCTAAGAGTTGGTGATGGGGCCCCATCGTTCAACTAGTGACCAGGTTCTAGCCAATAAGAAGGTGGGATTGGCAATCGCAGAGGTTATGTGGATACTGCTCTCCTGTCTGCCCTTGTCATTCCCATTCTAGAGCTGGTTGAGCACGGTCTGCTATCTTGTGGCTTCTATTTCTGCCTTGCTTACCGTGACGTGCACTATACTTATTACTGTACATAGTGTACATATTGCTGTTCTAAATTGGTGAAGGATAATATAAGTCTAAACTTTTTCTGCTGTGTTTCTTTTGCTCCCATTACACCTGGGATAACAGGCCTTTGAAATCCTAGGTTGTAATAGTTTGTCAGTGTCACACAATGTTTCAGTTGTTATGAGTTTGGTCATAACACAAATAAATGCAGCAGCCAAAAAGCAATTTGCAGTATTTGCTCTGGTGAGCATGTTTTTCAGGGTGCCCTTTTTGGAAATGCTTACAGCGAATTATGGTTTCTTAAAAACAGACAAAACACAAAGAGCACCACTCCCAAGGCACCTTCCAGCAATGTCCTAGGCTTCTACTCCCTGTTACCTGGATATCGGTGGGTTCCTACTGCCACTTTTGCCAATTCCAATGATGGGACTGCTGTCCCTCCATGCAGCCGCCCCACCATAACCCAAACCCCCAATATCACCATGCACCCAGGACCATCATCAATCCCTATGTTCTTCTGGTTCCTCAGAGGTAGGGGGGGGGATGTTATGGAGATACACTGATGTTATGTTTGCAAGGAATAGCAGGTACGAAATGTTAAAACTTGCTCCTTTTGAAATAATTTGTTAGTAGCTAATGGTGGTTAGCCCACATTATCCCACATCATAATGTTGAACTTAACTAATAACCAGTCCCCTTCAGGATTGGAAGTATGTTCACCTCATCCATAACCACACTGCCCTCAAAAATTCATCACAAACCATCGCTCAGCCGTAATGAAAAACCTCAGTTGCAAACAAAACTTCGACCAAGGCTGTCAGTACCTGACCCTGAACTTGTGCAGACAATTGTGCATAAATCTACCGCTACTAAAGCTGACCAAAGGTCAAACAGTTTCCAGGGATACTCCAATGTGCGACATTAAATTTTTCACATCGGTCCCACTGTCTCTCTCCTATAGTAAGTGTTGTAAATATGTCCACTTTAAACTGGGAATGCCAATGCCTCAGTTGTCAGATAATGATCTGAAAGCATCAGTTAATGTCACAGCAGTAGGAGTAAGAGGAAATTTGTCAGTACACAGAAAACCACTCAGAACTACAATCCTTTCCTTGATGAGTCGTGTAAGGGAGAGCTCGCTCTCAGTTCCAGCTATAATCTCATGACACAAGACTCTTCTGTTTCGGCAGCAAAAACGCAACTTGTAAGATGTAGACTGAATGGGTACCTCCGCTCGGAAAACCCTTTTATGTCCAATTTATGGAGACTTCCTTCATTAACTTATCAACTATTACATTTAACCATGTAACTTCAGGCAATCTTAACCTATGGCAGGACACACCTCGTAGCAGCTTTGAGTTGGCCAGTATCTCCAGCAGTAATCGACTGTATTTCAATCACCTTGTATCGTCATTTCCAGCCAACGTCCTGAAATTGCTCCAAAAAAAGGCAATTGCAATAGTAATAACTTGTTCATGCGGCTATACACATCTGTTATAACTGTGAAACGGAAGGGTTAAGTGTTTTGCTCCTGTCAACGAAAAAATGGATTTCATTAATGACATTCACACGCATACATATATTTAAAATTGACACAAAGTGGATAGGCCACTTTTCTCTTCTTTAATCCTTGTCTAACTTTCCCCCACTCAACCTTTTCCAATATTTCCATCCTTACCATCCTTCTTCCTTCCCCATCTTACTCATCGTTCGTCCTTCTCCATCTTACCAAAGCTCCTGGTCATACAAGTCAGTTGGTGGTGTTTTGAACCCTAAAGTCTAAAGACTGATACCAAGTATATGAGCTGATAGTTCTTAAACCTAACTTGTAGAACTGAAATTTATGGCTAACTAGCTACACAAATGCTGATTATTGAAGTTCATATTTTCTCGAACAGTATCACGTAGCATAGTAGAAATGAAAGAAAAATCATGAGTCAGTTCAAGCAATTGAAATAGAGGATTATTAGACATCTGACAATACCAGGAGAACACAGCGTCTGCACTATAAAAGTCGGGGAAAAAAATCAGTGACAGTTTTGTATAACAGTTGATTAAAAACAAAGACAACTGTCTCAAGGAATAGAAGAGATTAATATTTGGAAGAGTAGGACTGAACAGACATTTAGCCGATACTTAACAGAAAAATTATTCATTCATATACTCATGATGAATTGCTAAGCTTGTAAAGATGATTATACAGTCACTGGGGGAAGTATGAAGAATTACTTTTTGATACAAGAAGCTGAGGACAAGGAAAGTCTTTCTGGAGCATCAAAGAATCCTTCATGAAGAAACATGAACAAAAGGACTGTTGTTTGGGTAGACTATGTTAGTAATGTTTGTTAGGAACAGGACGAAGTGTTTCCTTGACGCGGGTCTGATCATATGTTGCCCGCAGGCTCCTCGGTTCGCTTGTTCGTGTCAGCTTTACGATTAATTTTCTTGTTAATTTATGGCAAACTAGCGGCCACTTTCTCTCAGTGTTATTGAATGAAAGCAATTAAAAAAACGCGTGAAGTATCGTTGCAGAAGTATTATGTAGTTCACAGTGGACGTTCAATATTTTGATAACGGCAGACTTCATACCGCTCATCAAGAATAAAACGTGAAGGCAAATCAGGATTCCTTACTTCCGTTCTTGTGGATCACATCCGCCCTTTTTATGCAATGAATATCATATGGATGGAATGCTATCAAAATACGATATCATAAATCCTGAGTAGCGACACAAAGTCTCACTAAATTCAAACCATTGTCACAGACATCGTTATTGAGGATCTCTTCACTCCAGGTATAGATCATGTCCATTCCAGAGTCTTCTGGTACGTTCACTGGTCGAGTCTTAATAACATGTCTTGTACCCGTACATCCAGTTGCTTCTTAAGAGTACCTCTTATTATTGAACTAATTATTTCACAAATTCGTATCATGTTTTATATATTCTTCTTCTTCCTCTTCTTCTTCTTCTGTTATTATAATTATTATTATTATTATTATTAGTAGTAGTAGTAGTAGCAGTAGTAGTAGTAGTAGTAGTATTAGTTGTTAGTGAGTATTAGTAGTAGTATTTATATAGTAGTCAGTAGTGTAGTAGTAGTAGTAGTAGTCGTAGTAGTAGTATTAGTAGTAGTAGTATTAGTAGTAGTAGTAGTATAGTAGTATTAGTAGTAGTAGTAGTAGTATTAGTTAGTAGTAGTAGTAGTAGTAGTAGTAGTAGTTAGTATTCTATTCCCTAAATTAAGAGCACAGAAGCTAAACATATATACCGGAATTATATATAAAACTTAAAATATTTTATGTTGTCGGTTGTTACTTTTAATTATGTAAAAATCTTCATTATAGAAACGGCATCTTGTAGTGAACTGGGGATTTAAATCAAAGAGCAGCTGGTTGACTGTGATATACAAAGAGCAGCTGGTGATGTGATATAAAAAGAGCAGCTGGTGGACTGTGATATGCAAGAGCAGCTGGTGACTTTGATATACAAAGAGCAGCTGGTGACTGGTGATTATACAAAGATCAGCTGGTGACTGTGGATATACAAAGAGCAGCTGGGTGACTGTGATATAATAAAGAGAAGCTGGTGACTGTGATATGACAAGAGCAGCGGGTGACTGTTGATATACACACAAAAGGGCAGTGGTGACTGTGTATCGAAAGAGCAGCTGGTGATGTGATATACAAAGCAGCACGATGGTGGACTGTGATTACAAGAAGAACAGTGGGACTGTGATATACAAAGAGCAGCTGAGTGACTGTGTGATATACAAAGAAGCAGTGGTGATGTGATATCAAAGATCAGCTGGTGACTGTATTACAAGAGCAGCTGGTGACTGGATATATAAAGCAGATTGGTGACTGTGTATACAAGAGCGCTGGTGACTGTGTATACAAAGAGCAGCTGGTGACTGTGAGATACAAAGATCAGTGGTGACTGTGATATACAAGAGAGCAGCTGGTTGACTGTGATATACAAAGAATAGCAGCTGGTTGGACTGTGAATATACAAAGAGCAAGCTGGTGACTGTGAGTATACAAGAGCAGCTCGGTGTGTCTGTGATATACAAGAGCAGCTGAGCTGACTGTGGATATACAATAGAGCAGCTTGTGACTGTGATATACAAAGAGCAGCTGGTTGACTGTGATATACAAAGAGCAGCTGAGTGATGTGATTATACAAAGATCAGCTGGTTGACTGTGATATACAAAGGCATGCTGGTGACTGGGAGAATACAAAGTAAGCTGGTGACTCTGATATAACAAGGCAGTGTGACTGGTGATATTGCAGAAAGATCAGATGGTGACTCTGATATACAA
The DNA here is from genome assembly GCF_026875155.1 of Cherax quadricarinatus. Classification (NCBI taxonomy): domain Eukaryota; kingdom Metazoa; phylum Arthropoda; class Malacostraca; order Decapoda; family Parastacidae; genus Cherax; species Cherax quadricarinatus. The sequence goes on from NC_069470.1 coordinate 28,199,004, forward strand.
AGAGCCGCTTGGGTAACTGTGTCTTAGGGGGGGTGTCGCAGTGTGTAGCCTGCTCTGCCCGGCAGCTGGTAGACTGTGATTTACTCAAAGAGCAGCTTGCGTGACTGTGATTAAACAAAGAGAGCTGGGACTGTATATACAAAGAAGCAGCTGGTGACTGTGATATACCAAAGAGCAGCTGGTGACTGTGATATCCAAGATCAGCTGGTGACTGGTGATTACAAAAGAGCAGCCTGGTGACTGTGATATACAAAGAGCAGCTGGGACTCTGATATACAAAGGAGCACGTGGTTACTGTGACTATACAAATGATCAGCTGGTACTGTGATATACAAAGAGCAGCTGGTGAACTGTGAGATTCAAAGTGAGCTGGGTCGACTGTGATTACAAAGAAGCAGCTGGTGACTGTGATATAACTCAAGAGGCAGTGGTGACTGGATATTACGAAAGAGCAGCTGGGTGACTGTGAAATACAAAGGAGCAGCGCTGGTGACTGTGATACTAACATAAGATCAGCTGGTGAATGTGATATACAAAGAGCAAGCTGGTGACTGTGACTATACAAAGAGTCAGCTGGGACTGTGATATAACAAAGAGCAGCTGCGTGACAGTGATATACAAAGAGCAGCTGGTGACTGTGATCTACCACAGAGCAGCTGGTGAACTGTTATACAAAGAGCAGCTGGTGATTGTGATAGTACAAAGAGCAACTGGTGACTTTGTGATATATCAAAGAGCAGCATGGTGACTGTGATATACAAAGAGCATCTTGAGTGACTGTGATATACAGATCAGCTGGTTGACTGTGGTATACAAAGATAACGCAGCTGGTGACTGTGATATACAAAGATCAGCTGGTTACTGATATACAAAGGGCAGCTGGTGACTGTGATATACAAAGAGCAGCTGGTGACTGTGATATACAAAGAGCAGCTGGTGACTGTGATATACAAAGATCAGCGGTGACTGTGATATACAAAGGGCCAGCAGGTGATGTGATATACAAAAGTCGCAGCTTGGGACTGTGATATACAAAGAGCAGCTGGTGACTGATATACAAAGAGCAGCTGTTGACTGTGATATACAAAGAGCAGCTGGTGACTGTGATATACAAAGCTTCTATGTGTGTCGAGATCTTTAGCTGTTATTGGTCTCACTGTGTTAAGGTGTGATGTGTGTTAGTTTCTGTCTGTTCCCGACGATGAATATGATAGGAAACCCGATCTGTACGAAGGAATTACGGCTATAGGAGAACCACCAGAATAAATGAAGGGGTGAATGAGAACAGGGAAATCAGTCCTGATCAATGGAATATGACAGGTAATCTGTCCAAACATGATATGACAGGAAACCGTACGGGGACGATGGATATGACTGGGGGGAATACCGTCCAGAACGATGGAATGTGCGAGGGAAATAACCATAAAAGACTCGAAGGAATATGACAGGAAATCCATCCATAAAACATGAAATATATGAGGCAAGCAATCCAGAACAACAGAATTGATTAGCGAAGACCCGTCCTGAACGATGGAATATGGCATGGAACTTGTGCTAATAAGAACATAAGAACCATAAGAAAAGAAGGAACACTGCCAACAGGCCTATCGACCTCATGCGGAGCAGGTCCATGTCCTCCACCCGGATTAACCAATCACCCCCCCACCCGTATAAGCCCACATGACCCACCCAGTCTGGTCACCTCCCCTCAAGGATGGAGCATGACGCAGACCAGCAGCAACTAGCTTGTCAGGTCCAACCTCCACACCCACTCCACACCCATAATGTATGTTTATCTAACCTATTTTTAAAACTACACAAATACGTTTTAGTAGTAGTATATGATAAATAGTTAAGTAGTGAGTTTAATTGATAATAGTAGTAGTATGTAATGATATAGTAGTGTAGAAATGATAATAGTAGTTGTAAGTTAATGATATCAGTCGTAGTAATGTTAATAGTTATTAGTAATTTTAGTAGTAGTAGTAATGTTAGTAGTAGTAGCAGTCGTAATGCTAATGGTAGTAATATTAATGATAGTATATAATATATGTGCACGGTAGTAATATTAATGATAGTAGTAGTAATGATGACGTAAGTATAGTAGTAATGATAGTAGAGTGTAATGATGACGCGTAATAGAGATTAATGTCTAGTACGTAGTAATGATGACGGTAGTAATATTAATGATAGTAGTACGTAATGATGACGGTAGTAGTAATATTAATGTATAGTAGTAGTAATGATGCGTGTAGTAATATTAATGTTAGTAGTTAGTAATGATGACGGGTAGTAATATTTATGATAATAAGTGTAATGGTGCGGAGTAATTTAATGATACGTGGTAGTTAATGATAATGATAGTAATATTAATGATAGTACTAGTAATAATGATAACAACAATGGTGTTAATTCTAGCAGTAGCCTAAACTCTTCTTCTGTTCTTTCTATTGGAAAGTCAGTCATCAACACCAGAAGGCACAGAAACTAACGAAGTCTCACTAGTAACTGATTCCGTTCAACAACAGGACTCAGTTAACTCCTACCAGAGCACTGTCTAAGGTAAAATCATTACAACCGTTGGTTTTTGTCAAGGGAAAAATTCTACGAGCTTTCTTCCAATTAGATTTGGGGTCTTCAAAGACTTATCCTTCCATGGAGGAAATTTGGAATTTTTTTTTTTTTTTTTTTTAACTTACACTATACAAAAATGCACACAAGCTTAAAAATATTAAAAACTTTCACAATTTACAACATCAACATAATTAATACCACACCAATCCAAGAACACTCTAAACCATACACTCTGTTGACACTCACTCAAAAAACCTGCAAGTGCAGGAGTAGAAAACCTCGCCGCCACACAAATGTGGCACAACCTCTTCCCCTTACTTAGTTTGTAACTAAAAAAATTCTTCCCCAGTTTACAGATACTTGATATGAAAACACTACTAATAAACAACTTTATGCCAGTACTCGTGTTCATGATAAGGACAGTTTGTACCTAACACATTGTTAGTATCTGTTACTAAATGACTAATCTGCCTTAAACATCGTTTCTAATACACTTTCACAAATTTGCATTACTCCACCTTTGTCACAACTACCACAAAGGAGTTGTTTTTTAGTATTCCAAAAGTTTAACAACTTGCCTATCCACCTTCACCACAAATTATAAATCACTCTCACCAACAATGTTTGTATATATTCTTTCAGTAAAAATCCTTTCAATTATTTACAATACTTTTAACAGGTTTTGATGTAACATCACATACATTTTTATTTTATTTAAAAAACCGTCATATTACAAAAATATTAAAAATTAAAAATAGTAAAAACATCTGCCCTAACAAAACAGGTATACCTAACATTAAAACATTAAACACAGTACATATATTCCTGATCACATCTTGGATCTGTTGCATTACACACTTCAAGCGACCTAAAATAAGTTGATCTTAATATTACGGATGGCGAAAAAAGATTTAGGAGTTCTGGTTAGCAGTAATCTTAAAACAAGACAACAGTGCATATGTAGTTCCCAATATGTAAGCTAATAGAATCCTTGGCTCATATCAGAAGCATAAATAATAGGAGTCCTCGGGTTGTTCTTCAACCTATACATCCTTGGTTGGCCTTTTTAGTTATGCTGCACAGTTTGGTCCGTATTACGAATGGAAAAAATTTTAAAAATTAAAAGGGGATGACAAGTTGATCCCCCGTACAGAAACCTTCCCTATGAGGATAGGGGCCCCAAATTTTGCACTCTCTAGAAAAACGTTAGAATTGGGGTTGTATTTTGGGGAAAAAAAGGGGAATTAAAAAAAGGGGGAAAAATGGCTGAAAAATCACCAAAATGAAATGGGTTTAAAGGAAAAAGATTAGGGAAGGTAAGGGTAATGGTTTGGTATAATTTGGGGTGATTTAAAGACTGGTACAAAAAGGGAAAAACTTGTGGAGTTTTTGGTTGGAAAATACACAGTGGGGCCCTTTCTTAACATGGGGCCTGATTTAAATATGGTTTTTTTTGGGGGCCGTAAACTTTCCCCCAAAAAAAAATAAACCAAACCCCCAAATTTTTTCTAAGCCCAAAACATAAAAACAGTCCTTTTTTCCCCCCAGGGGGTCCGGCACCAAAACCCCAAGATGGAAACCCCTCCGGGGAATCCAAAAACCCCCCCCCCTTTAAATTTTAAGACCCTTAAATAATTTTGGGTTTTTAAAAACATAAAAAAGGGGGCCCCCTGTTGGTATAGGAGGTTTTAAATATAATAACAAAATTTGAAACCCCTTTTTAATCCCCCCAAGAAAAATCCACAAGTTTTAAACCAAATCCCTCATTATTACCCAAAAATTTAAATAAAAAACCAGCCAAAACCCCCCTAGTAGATTTCCCCATAAAAACTATTTCCCAAAAAAATTTTTAGTTTTCTAAAACTAAAAACAAAAACCCAAAGGGGTTTTTTGGAAGGTATAAACCTTGTTAAATCCCCAAATAAATAATTTATTTAACCCATCAGGGTTTATTTTGTTAACAGGTTTTTGGGAAAAAATTTTTTTTTTTAAAAGGGGTTTTAGCAGTTTAAAATTTTTATTGCGAAGTTTTCTAAGGAATTTATGTCTCATTCTGTGTATGGAGACCAGAATGGAGCTGCATAATCTAGGTGAGGCCTTTATAATGATGTTTAAAGAACTGCCCAGTATTATGACCTGTTGGATTCTGTTGCTTACACTTCTTGATATTAAATCCCAGTAATTCTAATTTGCCTATATTTACGTACGCTTAGGCATTGCTGTCTTGGTTTAGGTTAGCTGCGTAACCATAAACTCCCTCAAGTCCTTTTCGCCAATCTGTATGGCCTAAGTTACTACATTATTTTAAACTTATAAGTGCTAGGAGTTATGGACACTCCCGAGCTTCAGAACTTCCATTTATCACATTGAACTGCATCTTGCTGCTTTTCTGCACCAAGAGTAGAGTTTGTCTATAATCCTTCCTGAAGTTCCCTAAACATCTACGTTTGAATCAATTATCCTACCTATCTCATCGTGGTCATCGGCCGAATTTGTCATATCCACTAGCAATTCCTTCATCAAGCATCAAACTTTGTTATATATTATGAAACAACAAACGGGCCCAAGGGGTCTGTCCCTGTGGATACGCACATTTTTGGTACTGATCCCCACTCGGATTTAACCCCAGTTTATGGACACTCTTCCTGCTTTTCCTGTCTGTGAGCATGACTCGATCCACGTGAGGCACCCTTCCCCTATCGCCATGAGCTTGCTTACTTTCTTCAACAGTCTTGGTGCGGAACTCTTCAATATGCCTTACTTAAAATCTAAGTAAATCTCAAATATCAAATTCTTTATCGTGGTCAACAGTCCTCAAAAAGCTTTACTTGAGAGAAAGTTAATAAATTAGTTATACATAGACCGGCCTCTTGAGAATCCATGCTGGAGTATCTTAATCAAGCTATGTTATCGAGATGGCTTCTTATAACTCAGCTTAAACTGACTATAGCAACTTGCCTACCAAATTGTGGTCAGGCTTTTTTGGGCGGAAATTTGAACGTAAGACTTGTCCCCTGTTTTAAAAATAGGAATTACATTAGCCATCTTCCACATATCAGACACTACACCTGTTTGAAGAGATAAATTAAAAATATTAGTTAATGGTTCACAGACTTCCATTTTGCATTCCTTAAGAACCTTGAAAAACCTCATCAGGACCCGGTGACTTATTTTGCTTCAGTCGGTCTATCTGCTTCACAACCATTTCACTAGTGACTGTGATGTTACATAATTTATCTTCTTCTGATCCACTATAAAAATTAATTACCGGAATATTATTAGTGTCTTCCTGTGTAAAACCGAGAGAAAATAATTATTTAAAATCGAGCACATTTCATTCTCTTTGTCAGTAAGATGCCCATAGTTATTTTTAAGGGGACCTATCTTATCTCTGACTTTTGTTCTATATACCTGGAAAAAACTTTTTGGGTTAGTTTTAGAATCCTAGCAACTTTAATTCATAGTCCCTTTTAGCTTTTCTTATCCCCTTTTTAATGTCCCTCTTAATGTCAATATACTGATTCATAAGATGACCCTCGCCTCTTTTGATACGCCTATAAATTCCTTTCTTATGCCCTAGTAGATATTTCAGCCTATTATTCATCCATTTTGGGTCATTTCTATTTGATCTAATTTCCTTATAAGGGATAAACGTTCTTTGAGCAGCATGTATTGTGTTCAGAAAACTGTCATATTGATAGCTCTCTTCGTTACCCCAGTCAACAGATGATAAGTGTTCTCTAAGCCCATCGTAATCTGCTAAGCGAAAATCTGGGACTGTTACTGAGTTATCCCTACTATCATACTTCCATTCAATTCTAAATGTAATTGATTTGTGGTCGCTAGCACCCAGTTCCTCTGAAACTTCTAAATTATTAACAAGGGATTCATTGTTTGCCAGAACTAAGTCAAGCAGGTTATTTCCCCTTGTAGGTTCTGTCACAAAACTGCTTCAAAAAACAATCCTGAACTACTTCTAAAGAAATCGTATGATTCTAAATTTCCCAGTCAAGAAATTCTAATCAATATGACTAAAGTAAAGTCTCCTAGAATTACTACATTATCGTGCCTTGTGGCCCTAACAATTTCCTCCCATAGTAGTCTCCCTTGGTCCCTATCTAAATTTGGGGGACGGTATATCACACCTAAAATTAATTTTTCATGCCCTCTGAAATATCTATCCAAACAGACTCTGTATGTGTTACTTCAGACTTAATACCCGTTTTTATGCAACAGTTCAAGCGATCTCGGACATACAATGCCACCCCACCCCCTTCCCGATACTTCTATCTACTTGGAACAATTTAAAACCCTGAATGTGACATTCTGCAGGCATGTCCCGACTTTTTGAATTAAACCACGTCTCAGTAATGGCAAATACATCTATGTTACCTGCACTAGCAACTAGTCTCAACTCGTCCATCTTATTCCTAGCACTGCGACTATTTGTGTAATAAATTTTTAATGACCCTCCACTCTCCTTACCCTTCCTGCTCCTTTCTGTTATTCCACTAAACTTATTACTGTCCTTGTCAATTAGTGCCACTGGCTTTCCAATATTCACCTCATTTTGCCTATTACTAGTTCTCCTAGTACTCATGTTACTACCCTGCGACTTCACAGTTTTCCCGCCAAAACCCATACCACTAACTATTCCTAGTTTAAAGACCTAACAGCTCCCTCCACTGCGTTGGCCAGTGCTCCCACCCCACACCTAGATAAGTGAACCCCATCCCTGGCGTACATGTCATTTCTGCCATAGAAGAGGTCCCAGTTGTCAATGAATGTTACCGCATTTTCCTTACAGTACTTGTCCAGCCAGCAATTGACACCAATTGCTCTGGACTACCATTCATTTCCAACTCCTCTCCTTGGCAAAAATGCCAACATATGACAGGTTTTCCCACCTTCCTCCTATTATCTCTATTGCTGACCTATACCTGCTAATCAGGTTCCTCACTCCTACGTCTGCCAAACATCGTTGCCTCAGCACTGAGACAAGATAATAGGGGAAATTTTTTTTGCCCCCTCCCCATTTACCTCTCATGATGTCATCCAGACGGCTAACAATATCTTCATCCCAGACCCAGGAAAAAACACACTCTCTGCCTCCTACTCTAATCCTTCAAACAGAATGCCTATCATGTACCTATCTGGCTATCCCAACCACAAATGTTTTTACCTTTCCTTGGCGTCGTACCGTCGTGATGCTCCGAGTAGTGACTCACATTCGCCAGGTAGCATACACCACTTGTAGAATACGTCAAGACGTTCTCGATGGTCTTCGTTGGGGTTCTAGGATGTCTTTAACTCCGTCTGCCAATGCTTCATTGGTGCGCTCGTTGTGGCATCCCGAGAACACTTCACATTCGTCAGGTAGCACCGAGAATGAGAATGAGTTGTGAAGTTTCCACGGTAGTCTTCTGGTTTCTCGTTGTTTCCGCCTCTCCATCCGTTTCTTGATCTTCAGCTTGGTTCACATGTTAGCCGGCATGACCAAGCTCCCCTCTTAACCTGGGACTCACAACAGGAGATTATACGATCCTCTTGTTCTCCTCCGTTAATCGCGTCGTATCTCCAGTTTTAGGCAAGTCTTGAGTCTTCTCTAGCTGCTGGTAAAGCTGCTCAAGGAGAGGGCATCCTGGTTGGGAATTCACAGATGAGCACACAAACAGGTCTTCACAGAGCTAAAGTAACGTCACACTCAGCCATTACCCGTCACACTCAAGCCAAGTCACGTTCATATCTTTACATTAGACACCTACTTGCGAGCTCCTTGAAGCAGAGAGGCGATATTGTTTTGCTAAACAGTACCTCAATGTATCCGCCCATTCATGGTTATATGCACTACAGTCCCCTATGATCCCCACGATGGGGTATTGCTCCATCCTGTCAATTCAACATAAAACAATGAATTTCTCCAATCCCTTTTATTCACCAAACCCTTCTTGCGGTCAGAAATACACCACCCACCTTGGCCCCTTTATCTTTTTCACCACCTATGCTCGCTCCAAACCTACTTAACATACACGACCTCTCCTTAGTTCTTCAACACACCAAACACACCAACTTACCTACTAGCTGACATGAATGCCAAACACACTGCTTTCATCTACACCAGTAACAAACCAATGGTACACCCAATTACTCAACTTCACAAACCATTAAACACCTAATTTCTTTGGCCCAGATTTCAATACACTTCTTCAACCACACGGGCCAAGGCCAACCAGAACATCATTTGGCAAACCGAGCCCAGCTCTCGATTTCACATTACATCTCACCTGGCCCTATTTACAGCTCTGATCACATCCCAGTCATCTTACACATCTCTCCCAACCCTATCCTCATTCCAACCACACCTTCATTCCCTACAAGAACGCTGACTGGGATGCTTGCAAACAACACATATAGACAATATTTAAACTCACCTATGACTACAACAACAAACTATATCATGGACATCGATACTCAACTTGATCTCATCCAGGCACCATTACACAAGCAGCAAATCGCAATACCAAAGAAAACTTCACACACTCGTTATTTCCTTCAAACCGTTCACCGAACAAGAAGTCTAATTATCTGCTACCACAACACGCTTCCTCTACAACACAAACATAGATTTAATCAAGTCGATTAGATCTCACTTACCTTAGAAAACAACACTTTACACAGCCTAGACCAAGGACCACAACAATCACTGGTCACGACTAATACAACAAAGCGGGCAGGCAGCGTGTTAAAACACTAAAGCCTTTGGAACTTTATCAAAAAAATCAGAGGCATACTCCCACCAACCAAATTCAAACACATCACCACACAACAACACATCTCAGACCCAAGGCTGCTACCAACATCTTCAAACACATCTGGGAGAACATCTTCCACCCTCACCCACTCGCCCTTACGTATTAACACATTCAGAAACATAGAACACTGGAACACTGCACACACACAAGAAACAACAACAGACAGCCACATACATTGACACTCTTCACCTCCGCCAAGAAAACTCGAACCTCCTTTCACCAACACCCGACATTAAAACTCTCCTCAGACACCTTCCTCCAAAGGCTCTGGTGCCTCTGGCCTAAACCATATTATCCTGAAACACCTTCCTGACTCTTCATTACTTGCCCTACACAACCTCTCAATGCCTCCCTTAGCCTCTGATACTTCCCTTCCCTCTTCAAAGCTGCTACTGCTATCCTCCTTCCTAAACCCAATAAAGATCACTCTGACCCTAGAAAACTATCGCCTATAGCCTTCCTCGAAACTTTAGGAAATCTTTGAAAAATCATTAATCATCGCCTTCGCAAGTACCTGGAACATAATACTCTACTTTCAGATGGCCAGTTTGGCCTTCAGAACACAAAGATCCACACAGGATGCCATTAGCATCATTCTCAACTAACATCCACATAATCACAAAACAAAGAAACAGGACAGCCCTGGTTGCAAAGACGTTGAAAAGCTTTTGACACGGTGTGGCACGAGGTGCCTCAAGTACAAACTTCTGCACTAACTTCAAACCTGCCTTTCATTATCGTAAAAATCCTCTGCAACTTCCTAGACGGCCGTACATGAGAATCAAATTCAGGCTGTTACTCTGACACTTCACACTAAAGGCTGGGTGTACCCCAGGGTCTGTCCTTTCCCCACCTTCTACATTTTATACACTAACGACATTCAACACCTGTATACCACAACTCCATCCCACTAGGCCTATGCAGACGGGGAATTACACAACTTATCTCTCATGCCAATATAGATTACACTCACACACAAAACACAAAAATGAGGTGACAGGATAGCCATTGGGACAAAATGGAGGATCAACCAATGCGCAATATCCAGCATTACGTATTTTAACTACAGAAACGTGATCCTCATTAACCTGTCGAACTCAGGAACAAGCTGACACCCCGCAACTTACTTCCCTTTCACACAATCTGTCACTGTCCTTGGCGTTAATCTTGATACCTTCTTCGTTTACACGGGACACATACACTCAAGGCAGCCATAGCTAGTAAGGCCTTGGGGCCTCTACAGCTGAAACCATGCCTCTCAAGGCCGCACAAAAACTACACCTCTACAAATCCCTTAATTACGTTCTCTGATAACTTACTCTCCTCTGCCCTCTCTCTTGCCAGCAAAACAAACTTACTTAAAACGGCAGCGGTCCAGTAACAAGGCGCTGCGCGGGGTGCTTGAATGTCAGATGGGGAATTCGCCACCAGCGAGGTCTCTTCATGGCCCAGTTGACGTCTTGCGCTGAATCTGTACTGGAAGAGGCTCCGTGGACAGACAGATAGACAAAACTTGGGACCCGAATGGACTACTGGACCTCTTCCTTGACGAAGACATTCGCAGACCACAAACCCAACACAACTTTTCTACTCCTTGCATGATCCTGCTCTAACCCTTTACTTACAAATAAACCTTGGATCCGCTGACAGGTACCTTCTAAGACAGGTACCATTCTCTGACCCACGTTCGCCTTAGCTTTTTTGGGTTAAGACATGACTCAGTTCTTGCACTCCTCTCTAGCTCTAACGTCGCCAGTCCCTTAATCCAGCTCCACCCCCCCCACCCCCCCCCGTGAAATCCCAACAGAAGAACCGGAATTTCTCTTTTCAATATATGTCCCACGATCGCCTTTGCTGCTGGGTTAAGCCCTGGCTCTATTTCTACGATAGAAAAAAACTCCTCTCAGCACTTTCTTCGTCTGTCCCGTCTTCCCCGCTCATCCCATTTGGGATCTTACCTGAACTTTCGTTCGTTCGTTGTACTTAACTCTGTGAAGAAGTGTCTTGTTTGCTCCCGTGGACTGAACCAAGATGCCCTCCATCGAGCAACTTTACCAGCAACTTAAGGAAGAATTGAGGGCAGCGAAGATGGAGATACGGCGATTGACCGAGGAAAAACACGGGATTCGTAGTAAGTCCTACTGTTATCGAGTCCTCGGTCAAGAAAGGGATAGTGGTCAGTGGTGGACAGCAGGGGAACGACGAAGTTAGTTGACGATCAGAAGACGATTCAAGAAAGCCAGAGAAACGTGAAAAGAAGAAAGAGACTGCGTGGGAAACTCCTGTGGAAACCTCCAAACGCATTCTCGGGCTACCCGACGAATGTTGAAGTCGATCTACTGGGATCGTCACGAGATCGACAACAAGGAAGGTTAGAATATTGTTGTTGTTGGTGGATAGCCAGGATAGATTACAGGATAGGGCATTTTGCTTGAAGGACAGCGAGTAGGAGGACAAGGGTAAGCTTTCCTGAGGTGGGATGGAGAGGACATTGTTAGCCGGCTTGACAAACATCATGAACGGTGTAATGGGATCCAATTCCTATTATTTCCCTCAGTGCTGGTGGCATGATGCAGGCAACGTTAGAAGTGAGGAATTTAGTTAGAAGTTCAGACAGCTATAGACATAATTAGAAGAAGGGGGGGGGCCCTGTTATATGTGGCATTTTGCCCAAGAAGAGGTGTTGGTAATGATTGGTTGTCAGAGCAATTGGTATTAATTGTTGTCTGGATAAACACTGTAAGGTAATGTAGTACCATTCATTGAAAACTGGGACAAACTTCTATGGCGAAATGACATGTTATGTGCCAGGGATGGGGTTCACTTATCCAGGGCAGGTTGTGGGTTTTCTTGCCTACACTCAGTTGAGGGGGTTGTTAGGACTTTTGAACTAGGATTAGTTAGAGGTATGGGTTTAGAAAGATTAATTAATGGAGTTCTGGATATATAGATTATGCTCTGATATTAAGAATCTTATAGTACTGTCATGGAGTAACTCTGGGTAATGATAATTTCAGGAAGAAAAATTGTTGAAAAACAAAGAGCATAGGAAAAATGTGCAGAAGAAAAAACATATGATGGTAATTTTATGCTACAGTCGAAGTGCAAGAAATAAAATTAATGAACTACGTTTGGTAGCATGTGCTGGGAAACTTTGATATCCTTGCAATTAACTGAAACGTGGTATGATTTAAAGAGGTCGGGATATGACTGCTGAGGTGTTAATATTCAGGGATTTAAGTTGTTCAATGTGGATGATGGAATGGGAAGGGGCGAGAGTTGCTATTATATGTTCGAGGAGAAAATATTAATTTTGCATAAAAACAGTATAAAAATAGATGGAGCAGTTACAGAGTTCTGTTTTGGGTAGAGTCTGGAGGGTCAAGAAAAACTAATTCTAGGTGTAATATACGACTCAGGCTTGGATCACGATAGAGGGAGAATTCTATGGGACGAAAGTGTTAGGGCTTCTGGACACAGTAACATAGGTCATAGTAGGGGACCTTTAACTTAGTCAAATTGACTGGAATTCTTTGGACAGGTAATCTAGAGTCCAGTGACTTTATGGAAACAGGTTCAGGACTGTTTTCTGAAAAGAGCGTAACTGAGCCTCCAGGGGTAATAATTTGCTGACCTAGTCTTGTCCAAATAAGGAACACTCGTGAATAATCTGAGATCCACTGAAGAGGCTTGGCGCAAGTGATCACAAATCCATCACTTTTAGCATTAATTGGGAAGCAAGAATAATGTAATACAGTAAAAATCCCTGTTTTTCGTTCTCCCGATTATAAGGGAAACTTAGGGAAATCTGTCTAATCTTGATTGGGTTTTTCTAGTAATGATTTTATTGACGAAAAATCATATTTTAAAATTGAAGGGACTGCTTTTTGTTGTTTTTTAATAATGACACAGTCCCCAGAGTTATACTTTCCCCCAGAGAAAATTAGGTTAATAAAAACGACCCCAAAAATGGGTTAACAGGAGGCAAAGCATCTATTAGGGGAGAAAAGGGGAATTTATAGGGCATCAGAAGGGGAGAGGTTAAAACCTTAGACCAATAGTTCAGCTTAAAGAGAAGTAAAAAAAAGGGGATTAGAAAGGGTAAAACGGACTATGAAATTAGAGTTGCTAAAGAATCAAAGACTAATCCAAAGGGGTTCTTTCAAGTGATAGGAGAAGGTGAAGGAAAAATAGGACTCTGAAATCTGGGAAAGGGCAGCTGAGGATAATGAAGGGGAAAAGTGTTCTTATTTAAAGGGCTATTTTTTGTCAGTTTTTACACAGGAAGATGTAAATAGATTCCGTAAATTACAAATTTTTTATTCTGTGAATTTTAAATTTAATTAAAATTACTGTCACGAGGGACATGGTTATTAAAAAGATAGCAAAAAAATGAAAAAAAAGTCCCGGGACCCGATGAGTTGTTTTCAAGGGTACTTTTAAGGGAAAGCAAGATGGAGCTTAGTCAGCCATTAACGAGTGTTTAATGCGTCCACCTTTTCCAGTGTTGTGCCAGAGTTGTGGAAGTGGCTAATGTGGTTCCTATATTCAAATCAGGGGATTAAGTCCACTCCTTCAAATTACGTCCAATAAGCCTGACCATCTATAGTGGGCAAGTTATTAGAAATCAATTTTAGCTGAACATTATTCAGAATTCACCTTGAAGAGCATTACTTGATAATGAAATCTCAGCATGGATTTACAGAGAGGTCCAGTTCCTGCCTGCACAAACTTACTGTACATTCTTCAATAGAACATTTGAGGAAGTTGACAGTGATAAGGAAATATGATATTGTTTATTTGGATTTTTAGTTAAAGCCTTCGAAAGAGTACATACCACAAGAGGGATCTGAAGAAAAGTGCAGCTCATGGTATAGGAGGTAAAGTGTCTAGACATGGATTTGAGGCATGTACTTTCCAATAGACAGAAAGCAGGGAGTTACCCTTAATGGAGTGAACATCTGAATGGGGAATTGTCACTAGTAGCGGTTCCACAATAGGATCAGTTTTTAGGCCCTCTCCTGTTCTTTAAATTACATTAATGACCTTGATGAAGGGATTACTAGTGACCATGAGTAAGTTTGCTGAAGGATACAAAGATAGGCCGTATAATTCACCTATGAGGGTGGATATCAATGAACTCCAGGACGATTTGAACAAATTAATGTCTTGGTCTGAAAATCAATGACAGATGAAGTTTAATGTGGATAAGTGTAAGGTATTTGCCCTTGGGTTAATCGAAATAACTCGAAGCTTCAATCTAGGTGAAGTAGAGCATTGGTCATTTACACGAATGTGAAAAAGACTTTGCGAGTCATGGTAAGCAGAAATCTAAAGCCAATACAGCAGTGCCTTCAGTGTGCGCAACAAGGCCAAACAGATTACTTGGATTTATCTCAAGAGCTATAAGTAACAGAAAGTCAAAAAGTTATTTTGCCAGCTCTTTACGCACTAGTGAGGCTCATTTAGTTTATGGTGCTCTAGTTTTGGTCCCCTTACTACAGGATGGACATAGACTCATTAGAGAACATAAGAGATAATGCTAAATATGATTTACTGTGTAAGGAACCTCCGTATGAAGATAGGACTTAAAGCCTTACATATCTCCACTCTCTGGAGAGGCGTGAATGAGAGGAAGATATCATTGAAGTGTATAAGTGCATGAGGGCATAAACAAGGGAGACATTAATAAGTAATGAGGGTTTCGATACCAGGTAAGAACCAGGAATAATGGATTTAAGTTGGTATAAATTTAGATTTAGAAAGGACTAGGTGTAAGTACTGGTTTTCTAAAACAGAGTTGTGATGGTGGAACAGTCTTCCCAGTGAGGTGATAGTGGCTAGACCTTGGGTTGCTATAAGAAGAGATTGGACAAATATATGAGTGGGAGGGGTGGGTTTGATTTGGTGTCAAGGGGTAAGGGAACACGTTTATATTCTTGATAGATTTAGGTTAGATGTCGTTTTGATTAAGGACCTGCCTCGTATGGGCAGTAGGACTTCTGCAGTGTTCCTAAATTCATTTAATGTTCTTATGTTCTTATGAGTGGTCTGTGGGGGGTTGTGAGTTGGACCTGTTAGCTTGTGCTACCAGGTCGGTTTGCCGTGTTCCTCCCTTAAAGTCATTGTGACCTGACCTGTATAGGTTGGGTGCATTGGCTTAAGCGGTAGGAGACTTGGGGACCTGCCTCGCATGGGACGGTAGGGCCTTCTGCAGTGATTCCTTCGTTCTTATGTTATCTTATGTAACCTTCCAAAACTGAAAAATGGAGATAAGAGCTCATGTGGCCCAAAAGGTCTCCTAACACTAACAAAATATTCTATAAGACCTGCAGTAATAAACTCATAAAACCCTGTTCGCCACACCATAATAACTACTTTATAAGCGGATATCCGGACATGTCATCATATCTTTGTAAATCTGAATTTACAATACTAGAACTATATTGTCAAAAGAACATATCCAACTATCTATGCTCAGAGGCTATTTAATTACCTCCGCAAACATGGATTCCAAAACTTGAGTTCACAATTTCTTCTTAGACAAATTATAAACCCTTCAGATATATATTACACAGTTTCTATAAACCATCAAACACAACCCCCGTATATCACATTGTATTTACAAATTACCAAGTTCCCTTAAACTCACCTACCCTGACCATCCCCTAAAACTCTACACCAAAAGATTGCCCAACTGTAATCATGCCACCTTATGCTTACGTTACACGGGACAAAACCATGACGGTATGAATACCAGAATTTAACAATACATAACTAGACATGTAACGACGTGTTTAACATGACACTGTGGATAATTTAATTATGTTGAGACACAATATGTGAAAAAATAAAATTCTTAAAAAACCAACACTTTTTTTCTTAACATATACTCTGAAGGACACAAAAATTAAACTAGTGGGTAAACCCTCATGAACTCATTGTTGTTGGTTATATTCATAGTTCCATAAACACTTCTTTATCCCATCTTGAGGACCGGATACTTCCCATCGAGGCTCTCTTAAACAACTCTTTTTTTAAGTACAAAAACGTGAAGTGATACAAAAAACAGGGCTTTACAAAACTGTAACACGCTACATACTTGAAAAAACAATACCACACCTTTACATGCCTTCCAATCCACACCTCAATCTCTCTCGAAAAACCTGACATCAAGCGCCCCCCCTACAAAAAACTAAGAGACCCCTCTTAAAGAGAAAAAACAGTCCTTACATATAATTAGCTTCCAAAATAAAAAATGAGTTCGTTGACTGTATTATTTGCGGTATGAATCCGGAAAAAAGTGTTTTCCACTGTTCCCCATAAATGAGTTTATTCCTGCAGACCCGTTTCGATATTATACCTGCGCAACTGCCCTAATTCTAAATCCCCCCCCCCCGTGTCCTCATTCCCCAAGAAAAAAACAGGAAATCCGCCACTACGTACATAATAGCCCGTCTCACGTCCTCAGAGACTCCTCGTATCTCAAAAGTTGGGCTCGCAGAATCTCTACTTTACCCCACCCAACAATCTGAAAACTCTTGTCAACCATAACGAATCCCCAACTCTTCACAGAAATAAACGGCGTGAAAAGCTGTGTCTGGGTCATCACAATTATCACAGGTCGCTTCCTTACCGATCCCATTACGAGCAATGCAGTCTTTGAAGCTAAAATTCCCATTATAAATCTATAAACCAACTCTCTCACCCTCGGCATCAACTTAAGCTTTCTGAAATCATTCCATATTTTTCCCCAATGATACAAGGGGTACACCGATACCCTGCCATGGTTTCCGTTTTCCCACTCATCTCCACCAACCGTCCGACCCTAAGTTTTGTTTCCTTTCCAACCACTAACAGCAATCTTAGTAATTCTCACATTTACGTAAGTCCTTTCCACACCACCACCTTCGCACATCCTTCATCACCCCTTCCAACTCTTACCCCTCTCACCCCTCGTCCCTCACAAACCTCTGTTTTACATACAGGCCTTTATTCTCGACTCCAGAGCCAAAAGTCCCACTCCTCCTCTACGTATGTTTGACATTACCACCTCTTTACTGAGCCACGCCCTCCCAAAACCCCAAACATAATGAAAACGCCCGCCTCTGTATCTCATTTACCTCCTGCACCTTAAGGATACACTACAGCAACATCCACACTTTACTATTGACCAATGTATTGATGACAATCGCTGTTTGTAGTAAGGTAACATCCCCTGCCCTTAGGCTCCGTATCCTGTTCACTACCTTTTCTCCCACCAACTCCGAGTTCACTCGTCGAGCCTCCTGCTCATCAGCCATATATATAATTCACAAATTTTCAGCCGGTCCGCCACTTCCCACCCAAACTCCAACCCCATTCCACCCCCACCCACGAACCTATTTCTAGTAAGCACGATTTCGCTCTGTTTACACGCATTCCTGACGCCCTACCAAACATTTCCAACACCCTTCCTATCGTTCTCAATCCTTCCACACCAAATGATCAGTACAGTTGTATCATCTACATATCCTACCACCTCATTGAATCCTGCCTCCTCCCCATTTGAACTCCCCCCTCAACTATTTCATAAAACGGGCGCTGTATGCACGCGAACAAAATTTGAGACAAAGGACACCCTTGTCTCAGCCCTTTCTCCATTTCCACCCAATCCTACCCAACCTACCATTTATTTGCACCTTTACCACCGCCTCAGAATACAGGATATCAACCCACTTTACTATTCCGTCACCGAAACCCAGACGTCTCAAACTAGCCCCCAGAAAATCCCTATTCACACAATCATATGCATTCTCCCAATCAATACCTAAAATACCACCTCCATTACAACCCTCCAAAAATTCCCTAATGCGCCCATGCCCATCTCTCATGCTTCGTCCAGAATCTTCATCTGTCCCTTATGTAGTACCCCACCTACCACCTTCTTCATCCTATTTCCCAGTATCTTCGCAAAAATCTTATAGTCTGTACACATTAACGATATAGCCCTGTACGCACTCAGTGTTCTTTCCTCCTGCTTTTTCCTTACCAACACAACCACACCTGTCCTCTGTGTCATTCCTAACTTTCCTTCCCTTAACATACAATTCATTACTTTCACTAGACAGTCCATAATATGATTCCATTGACCCCTATAAAAATCATTCGAACTAAACACTGCTTCTTCACTTCGTCCATACGAACCGCTCCGTCCATCCCAGCCATCTCCTCCCCACACGTCCCTAAAACATGCCCCCCCCCCACACTTCCTGAAAATCATTCCCTACTTCCCCCTTTTTTCCACTTTTTTTGGAACCAATAATCAGCATAATTACTCATTCCCTCTGTGGTATTTAGCCTTTGTCCCTTATAATATCCTCCCAAATCCTCACTAACCTCTAAGTTTAAAATAGTTGACTCTTTGTGCCTAGTCCTAAAACTTCGCAAAACACTACCTGAAGGCTTGTCCCCCCACAGCACTCCCTCCATTCCCCCCCTTCCCCTTTCTGTAAATTTTTCATTTGTATCTCGCCAACCCCTATTTTGAGCTGCCTATGTTTCCATACTGCCCCCCCTCCCCCTCTCATAACACTCATTGATTTTATCAAAAATTTTGTAATCCCATCCCCCCCTCGCCCCCTCCTCCCCCTTCCGTTTCAAAAACCCCGCTATCCCTGGTTTGGCTTCCCTTTCCCCCACCATTCCAAGAGATGACCCCCCGTGCTGTACCCCAAAAATTTCGCCAATCATAAAAATCTTTGAAAAGTGCTAAGAAGCAGGATTCAAACACCGGTTCCCAAAAATTTGCACAACCCAGGGTAAAGGGGTTCAGGGTAGGTTGTCCTGCCTCTCCAACTATGGATCACTATGACATCCCTTTGGGTGATGGAAAGAAAATCAAATGCAGAGTAATATACACAGATTTGAAAAAGCTTTTACTCGATATGGGAAAACCCAAAAAAAAAAATACTTGAAAAGGAATAACGGGAAAGGGGGGAGAGGGATCTTAAATTTCTAACAAAATCAAACACAAAGGTGGGGGTCAACGGGTTTAAAATCGGGGGTGCCATGTGAAGACCCCTGTTCCACAAGGCACTACTCCCCCCCATTTTTTCCCTTATCCTATATCAAATAAACAGAGATATACACCACGCCCCGTTCCCTTTGCGGATAACTGGATCTGAAAGGGGCTGTCACCCTTTGAGGACGCGGTTAACCCCAAAAGGGATATAAACAAAGTTTCCAGTGGGCAGGGGGTAAACAATATATGTTCAATGAGGACAAATTCCAATACTCCGTTAGGGAAAATGGAGGAGATAAAACTAAACAGAGTATATATGACTCGGCCATAAAATAAGGGGGAAAAAATAATGTAAGGGCCCTGGGAGTAGTAATTTGAGGACTCATTTTCAAGGATCAAACAGTGCCACGATCGCACGTGCAAAGAAAATGATGGATGGAAAAAAAATTTCAAAAGAGAGATGCCAAGCCCATGTATCCTTTTAAATATTTTCTCTCTGGGCGGATTACTTGTACATTAGCATTCCTTTCAAAGCAGGTAAAATCGCAGATCTGGGGGAGTGTACAGAGATCCTTTACTGACGTATAAGTTCTGTAAAGCACCTTAACTACGGGGAAAACATTTGGGAAAGCATTGATTTGTTATGTTGAACGCAGGAGGGGAGATATATCATAATCCACATTAAAAATTTGGAAGGAATGGTCCCAAATCTGCACACAGAAATCACTCCCTACAAAAAAAAAGGGACTGGGAGGATGCAAAATGCCCCAATAAAAAGGGGGGGGCCCCCTTGGGTATCAAAGGGGAAAACCCCATAATGCCCGGGGGCCAAAATGTTCAACACCCTCCCATAAGCATTGGGGGGAATTGCCAAAAAAAACCCTGGTGTTTAAAGAGAAGCTGGACAGATCCCTAAAGTCAGTGCGGATCAGCAGGGCTGGGGCTCGTACGTTGGACGTGTAGGCCAGCAGTAACGCCTAGTTGTCGGGGCCTGTCCATCGGGGGCCTGGTCATGGCCCGGGGGCCCCGGGGGCGTTGACCCCGAATACCCCCAGGAAAACCTCCGGGAAACCCAGGTAACCATACCCAAAACTCCACACCACCCCCTATTCTTCACAAGTCTGCATTCAACTTCCAAAAATGATTGTTTCAAAATCATGCCCCCCCAATCAGATCTGCTATAACCCCCCCTAACAAAGAAAACTTTTTCGAATTCACCCCCTCCCCCCCCAACATCCCTAACCCCCAACCCTGCAAAACAATGCTTTGCTGCCTAACACACCCCCCGCCCCCCTTGCTCCACATCCCCCCCTTTATGACACAGTTCCAGTTCCCCCAAATGACAGGGACTAAGGAAAACCCCCTGAAGTGAACATCAAAACTTCTGTACGAAATTTCTTTAATTTAAAACAGTGCCCTTTGGGGCATTAAACCCTAAAAAACTTTTACTCTAGTCCTCCCACTCCCCGTCCCCCTCACCCCTCCCCCTTCCCCCCGCAAAATACTGGGGGGCGTTCCCTTTACACCCCAACCCCACACCCCCTTTCAATTAAAGACCCATTACAACAATGATATTTTTTCAGCAGCAATTTAAAACCCAACCAATATTTTGTCTTGTATTAAAAAAACATCTATGTCATCCCTCCTTAGAACCTTTCCACCACCTCTTTTCACTTCGCCCTAAAAACCATTTACTTAATCGTCACAAACCTTGAAATTACTGTAATGTGGCGGTTTTCCCCCCTCCGCCTTGGTAGGTGCCCCACAATACCTGACTGTTGTTTAGTTCCTCATTTGGCACCTTCCCTGCCCAAAACCCCCCAAACCCCCCAGTGTCCTTTGAACTGCTCATCCCCTCATTACCATTCCCCCCCTCCCCGGGGGGCTCTCTTTTTTTTTCCACGACTTTTTCCTGACCTCTCCCCAGGGAGTTAGAACGTCGTCCTCCCGTTTTCCCCCGTTCGCTTGCGAGAACCTCCTTCACCCAACATTTTCCACATTTCCCACCCCCTCCCTGTGTATCTCACCCAAAAAAATGTGTGACCTTTCCATTAGTGCACAAGTCCCCCCAGGCACTAAAGCATGTGTGATTTTCCCCGACGTGGGGCCATCCCACTTCCCCAGAGTGCCCTCCCCCCCCTAAAAAAGGATTTTAAAAAACCTTCCAGAAATCCTCCTGTTCCCATGCACACCCGTCATCTTTTTCTTCGACGCTTGTACGGTTCCGTACCAACGGGTAACGTGAAAAATGCGCCTTTTCCCCCTTTCCCCTTGCGACCTCCCACCCAAGTTTTAGATGCCGTCGTCGACCGCCCTGCCTCGCCGGCTGTGCCTTGTGTTAAATTTAAAACCCGGCGATGATTGTATTCCCTCCGTCCCCTTTCTGTGGCATGGCCGCATGTGTAAAAAAAGCCCCACAAATCTGAAGTCTTCTTGCCCCGCATAACACCGAAGCCTGGGTTCTAAAGTCGTCCAATTGTACGTAAAAGGAATGCTGCCGTAAAGTAATCTTCGTGTAAAAGAACCTTCAGGAAAACCCAAAATCGGTCCATCTTTCCACACTCCCAATTCCGCTGCGGGGATCTTTCCAAAATTTTCGGAGAACCTTTAAACCACATCATGCTCCGTTGCTTCAAAGGGAAATTTCCTCACTTCGACCCACGTCAAGAGCTTGAAACTTTAAGGATCCCCCCTGCATTTTCACGGCCATCTTTCTCATGATTTTTTAAACGATGCTGGAGTAGTAACCTGCCTTAAATTTGATGAAAATTCTAGAAATCATTGGTGCTTCCCCATACTTTCTTCATTCGGTATCCATATACTTCCCCGTGATCTTTGGAAGTAAACCTGCAAGTTGAAGGGTAAGGTGCACGAACCAATTAAAACACGGGACGGTATTCCACGGCGACCATGTCGATCCGCCATTTGATTGCTCAAAAACAGGAAAACTGCGCAGAAAACCGTGATTCGGGGGGAGGTCGGGCGCGCACTCCACAGGGCCCAAGAGCAATAAAGACAATTGATGGCTTTATTGGTAAAATTATCGACATGGGTCGTGGGTTTGAAAAGCAAATGATCAAAAATAGCGTTTCCTCTATTAAACTGTTTGATGAATCTTTTTAAAAGTAACCAACACATTATCAACCATGTTCAGTGCTGTAGTTTGTAGAATTTACCTTATTCTAACCCCTATTTTCATGCTATTAGTGAAAAAACGGTAAAAAATCCCCAACTATTTAAGCACCTAAGCACTATTAAAAGGTCAAATCCAAACTTAAACCCTTACTTTTAACTTTTAAATAAACAAAAGGGAATAAAAGGGTTTTTTTTTAAATTTTTGTAGCTCCTTTTTTTTTTTGATTTTAAAAAACTATCTTAGTTATAAGTTTAAATTTGGGAGTGGTTTTTAACTAGTTTTAAGTTTTATAATTTTTTTGTGGTTTAACCATTGCTTTTTCTTTTTGTTTTTTTAAAATTTAACGGCTATTTCTCCAAGTACCCCTTATGAATGAAAGTATGGCCTGATATCAACCCCTTTCGAACGCCCAAAATCCCAAAAAGTAAATTGCCTTACTACACGCTAGTCAGGCTAAAACCCTTCTCAGTGTCAGAACAACATTCAATCTTAAAAAACAAGTTTTTCATTGGGAAAAAAACTTAATGATGACCCCATTGCAAATTTTGTCTCAAAAGCTACTTAACTTTTAATTTCTTTCTGAAACCTGGCTAGACAAGATTGACAGGATATTTTCCTACCTGGTTACACAGCCCTCATAAAGTAGGCCCACCCAATCGGGGGCACTGCCCTCATTTCTCTCTAATAAAGGGGAAAACAAGCGGGGCGAAACGGTGAAATGTAAAAAAAATCCACAACAAGAAATTAAAGAAAAGTAAGCAGTTGGTGCATCACAACTACCATACTAAAACTTACACTTTTTGCAATAAAAATTTTGAAACATGATAAAGGAAGAGTTGAAAAAACACCCTCTGATACTAGAGGGATTTCAAAATCCGTTATCCAAACAACCCACCCTCCAGTTGTTGTTTCACAAATGCATGAACAAAAGCTTATTGCTACCCCTATAAAAAAAGCCAACAAGAATTTGGCATAGTGCCCTTTTTTCTCGACCTATCGGACCAATAAAAATTCCCACTACGGCAGTATAACCCCAAAAATACCACAGACCATATCCCACCTTTCTCATAACCAACTGTTTAAGAAACAAGAAAGATTCATTTTTGCCTGTCTAGGGCCCTTTGATTGGGAGAGAGAACTAAATGACATATAATATCGTTAAGTACAAATTTTTTTTTTACATAAAACCTGAACCCCTACAATAAAAAAATTTCCCCAAACACAGAAAAGAGGCTAAAAAAGCCCAGGTAACTAGAAGTATCCTCAAACTTTAATAAAAAAACCAAAAGAAAAACAGTTCAGATTAGGGTTAATTATAAAAAAATTTTCTAAAAGATACACATCAATTTCTAACAAAGCTAATACATAAATCAAAGCAAAAAGTATTAGAAAAAAAGATTTTTGTGAAATGAAAGGTGCTGGAAAAGTATGACAAAAATCTCCAAAATTATGGGTCAAGAAAAAACCGACTGGGAAAAAGAGAGATAAATTAAAAAACAGATGAACCTCACATACAACTATAGAAACCCGCCCACATATTTAAAGTTTTTCTCCCGAGGTTCAAAGTAGCTAGCCAAATTCCCAGCTCAAAAACCTCGAGCGAGTACCTCATGGCAACCCATCCCAAAAACCCATTTCTAGCCCCCCAAATATTTCCCCTGAAGTTCACTATCATTTAAAACATTAAAAAAAAAAATCAGGTGTTTGAAAACTTCCACCATTTTATATATAAAAAAGCGCACCAGAACTGTGCCATTATTGCAAAAAAATGTTAACAAAACTTAGGTTCCTCAACCCTTTCCCCTCCATACTCAGACAGCAAGGGTCCCCGATCCCAAAAGGTGGAGACCAAAATGCTTTGAAAAATTACAGCCCTATCAAAAATTTTAAGAATTTGAAAAAAAAAAACACAAGAGACCTTTTTCTCCTACCTTACACCAACAACAAATTAACCCCTGCCAGTTTGGATTTAGGCCAAGAAAAGCACAATGATGCTATTATCAAAAGCTTACCTTTATACCAGCTCCGATAAGAATAAATATCCTTGGGGCTCTTTTTCGACCCCAAGAAAAACGTTTTTACACAGTTTACCACAATTCTTGCACCTCAAACTGAACCATTACGGCATAAGAGGGCTTTCGATACCTAAAATTATTTAAAAAAACCCCGACACCCGTATGGGTCAACGCGCTTCCAACCTGTACTGTATGGTCCCAAGTAGTGCCTAGGCCCCCTCCCCTTTCTATCTACATAATGATCTCCCAATGCTCCCCCCTCCTTACAGCAGTTCTATTTGCGATGACCTACTAGTCTACTCCATTTAGAGCCAGCGTGCTTGAAAAACTGTAAACAATGAACTGCTAAGATATATGCTTTGGGTGATGACCCAAAAAACTCACACTTAAATAGAAAAAATTACTTTAGCTGTTGGCAACAGAGCCCCAAATATTCAATCAACATACCGTTTGTGGTATCCCAAAACCTTACAGCAGTTCTATTTGCAGATGAAAAAATTGTTACTCCCATCAGAGCCGCTGTGCTTGAAAAACACGTAAACAATGAACTGCAAAGATAATGCTTGGATGTTTACAACAAAATCCCCACTTAACAAAAAAAAAACTTACTTCATGCGTCTGGCAACAGGCCTCAAAAATTCAATCAAATACCGTTAAATGGTTTCCCATATCACGACAACGGAGGGAAATTTTTAGGTCTTCTCTTTGATTGTAATTTAAATTTCAGTCCCACACCCCTCAATAACCAATAAAAATTTCAAATCAGTTGGAATCCTTTCCCAAAATACGCTCTATGTACCCCAAACGATCTCCCCTTTCCTTGTACCACTCTTAAATATCCCCTTTCTCATCTATGGGATCTGGCCCGGGGCCTACCACGCCACCCCTTAGATCCTTTAAAAATCAACTAAAAACTGGATTGACTTAAAAAATCGTAAAGACCATTGCAAAAAAACCATACCCGCCGGGGTTGAACCCCCGGTTAGAGTCTCAAAACTCCAGCCGCGCGCTAGCCACTAGACCAGCTAGCCACAATAAAAATTCCCAAATAATTTTTACTACACCCTGGAAGGTTAGCAAGGGACCACTGTGACCCAAATGCAAGTTTTTTAAAGAAACTCCCGTAGCGTGAAGGACTTGAGTGAGTTCGTCAGGAGATTCGTCTGTAAAAACTTGCATTTGTGGTCACAGTGGTGCCCGTGTAACCTTCCCTTTGGGTAGAAATTACTAGTTGGATAATCTTATTGGGGCAGCTGGTTAGTGGTAACGCGGCGGGCTGGGTTTTTTAGGGCTATGACCCCGGGGTTCAATCCCCGGGCCGGGGGTTGGAAAAGTGCTGTGCGGGTGATAACCCTCCTGGTAGACAACCCCCCACCCTTTTCAAAAAACTCAACTTGCTAAATAACAAGACATCCTTTATTATTGTGCCTATACTATAAAAATTTTAAAAATCCACTGTAAAACCCCCCCCTAAAATTCTCTTCGACAGTTTTCAACAGAATGCACAGGCACGTACAAGGCGTAAGCCCTTTTCAACTCCCTCGATAAAACTCCACTATGCAAGAACGCATGCACATAAAAAGGGTCAAAAATCGGGGAACTGTACCGGAGCATAGTCAAAGGTCCCCAGACAACTTTTAAATTTGGGTCTGCAAAAAATCATTCATTCCCAATATTTAAAAAAATCAGCCAAACATCTACTGGTAGTTTTTCCACGTGCCCCTTGGGTTTTAATTCTGCCTTCCCTAAAAATATTTCCACCTGCGCTTCCTTGTAAATTAGATTTTGTGCTAATATACAAAGATTTATTAAGTCCCAAACAAGACGGTAAAACTTTAAAACTTTTATAGTTTAGTTTTTTTGTAATAATTTCTTGTAATTATCTCATTAGTTTTTAAAATTGTTATATGTATTAAGATTAGTTTTCCCGAAATGCCGGGGATGAAGTGGCTTCTTTGTACTTAGCAAATATCTTTGTCTTGCAAAACAAAATTGAAATTAACATTGTAACCTTTACAAAGAAAAAAAATTTTATTATTATTATTATTAAAAATATTTTTATTAGGGGTTTTGGGTTTTGGGAAAAGGGGCCCCTGCCAAGTAGGGGCCAGTAGGGGGTTCCCGTGTCCTCCTTTTTTATGTTTTCGTTCTAAAAATTTTAAATTGTCTTCACGGGGGCATTTGGGCCCTTCAGCATATTTTCAGTGTCATGCTCATTCTTTTGGTCAGTGTTTAAAATTCTTGTTACTCGCGCTTTTCTAGCAACAATATTCTTTGGATTTTGGTTTTTGTTTAATTTTTGTCTTTGATATTGGTTTGTATTGAAATACCCAAACTGCAGTCATAGTGGGGAAAGGGAAACCAGGGGGACAGGGGGGTTGGGAAACCCATGGAGAAAGGAATCTAAAAACCCCGGGGCTATTTAAATTTCGTGAGCACGCTGAGGAAAGGGAAAAAGGAATTTTGAAAAAAACAGGGGCGAAACGTTGAAAACCCAAAAATTTAAAGGTTTGGTCTGCAAAGTGTGTTGATTCTTGGAAACTTTTTTTGGTTAAAACATCTCTTCGGGGCAAGTTTTTTGGTAAATGTAAAATTTAAGGGGAAAGTGTTGCTCTATGGTCGGCTCTGTTATTTGATCCCCTTAAAAAAATTTTTTTCCGAGTGCCGAATTGCATTTGCTTGTTTAAAAAAAAAAAAAAAAGTAACATTTTTCTTATTAATTAATCTTTTGTTTTAAATGAAATTGAAGTGGAAGTTGACAAAAAACGGCCTGTCATGTTTTTTAACCAGGAAAAATTTGGGTTACACCAACATTCGACCTAAACAGTGTTGAGTTCCTGATGCTAACTGATGTAAAAACTTAAAGAAAGGGGGGAAAAAAATGCGATAGGCCGTTGGCCCCATGTAGGAGGCCCTTCACAAATCCCCCCCCAAACTAACGAAAAATTTGAACCCCCAAAGCAATAACCTTTTTTAAAACCCTATTTACTCTGTGAAAGGGCCCGGGATTCAAATTCCACCCCCTCTCATTTCATTTTTTACCCCAACCTAAATTTAAAAATTTCCCAAAGGTTTTAGCTTCTATCCCCCTTTACTGGCCCGACTGTTCCCCCTCCCCCAAATACACTTTTTCCATGAAAACATAACAACTTAAGAAAGGGGGAAAACCGAAACTGCGGGTTTTTTTTTTTATCCCAATATTAAATGTTTAAAAAAATTATTAAAAAAACCAAAAAACCCAAAAATTTTTCCCCAAAACCCCTTCCACTTTTTTTTTCCTGATGTAGAGGTGCTGGAGGGACTTTCATTCAAAAGGGAATTCACAAAAATGTGACACTGATTTTTTAAAAAACAGAAAGGGAAGAAAAAGAAACTTTGCTGTTATGGGTTTGGGCCTGGAAAGGGAGCAAAAACACCCCCAAAGTCGTTCCCCCCAGTCGGGGCCTGCGGATCCTTTGGTTTGCTAATATAAAAACCCTTATTTAAAACTCCTTCGGGTTAAACCCCAAAAGGGTAAAAAAATCCCGACAGGTTGTTGGGTTTGGGACACATTTTGGGACTTTATTTTTTAAAACGTTTATAAAAAAGATCCCTAACTGTTGTTTATGGGGCACCTAAAAATTCCCTTTTCTGTTTGAGGAAAAATTTTAATAATAAAACTTTATATTTTACACTGTATCAGCCGAATATTTTTTGGTTTTTTCCCCTTTAAAACAGACGTTTTTTATCCATTACTGTTTGAGTTTTTTGGGTGAAGGATCACAGGGTGTTTTCAGGCTACTATGAGAAGGGATACTACATTCTAGTACCTTTAAAACGGTTTTAGGGGTAGGGAAAATTTAGTATAGGGGAAAGGTTTTTCCCCTTTCCTACGCATTTTTACTGTTCACTTTTTGCCAAGGATGTCACCAGTTAAAGGGGAAAAATATCTTCCCATATTCCAAACCTTCCGAAATTAAAGTCGACCTAAAAAGCTGATTAAATTTTTTTATCTTTGGGTCCCGAAAAAACATTATGAATATTTAATGGGAAAGGGAAAGATGAATTAACATTATTGCTATTTTTTTTACTACTATTTCCCTACTTTTCCCAAATTACATGTACTTACATTATCATTCTATTTAGAACTATTTTATTTTTCTATGTACTACTAATATCTTTATTATTTTTAATACTTATTTATCTGATTGGGAGCCCTGGTAAGCAGAAGTTTTAAACCCAAGACGCAGTGCCTTAGTGTCCCAAAATAAGGCTTAACAGTTTACTGGATTTATATCAAGGGGGTAATTTAACAAAAGTTAAAAAGTTATTTTACCTTTTATACATCATAGTGGGGGCCTCTTTTAGATTTTTTGTGCCCCTTTTTGGCCCCCTTCTACGGGAGGGGACATAGATTCATTGGAGAACTTACAGAGGAATGGATTTTAAAATTTGTTTTTACTGTGAAAGGGAACCCCCAAATTAAAGTTGGGGCCCTTAAAGTTTTTAAATCCTCCACTTTCGGGAAGGGGCGTTGAATGAGGGGGGATTTTTTTGAAGTGTAAAAGTGGATGACGGACAAAAAAAAGGGAGATATTAATAAAGTATGAGGGACGTTCAAACCCAGGAAAACCAGAAAAAAGGGATTAAAGTTGGTAAATTTAGATTTAAAAAGGACATGGGAATTTACTGGTTTTTAACAGAGTTGGGGATGTGTGGAAAAATTCTTCCCTTTTTTTTTAGGGTGATCGGGGGCTAGGATTTTTGGGGGGGTTTTAAAAAAAGAGATTGGAGAATATTGAGTGGGGGGAAAGTGGGTTTGTTTTTTGTCTTTGGGACGGAGAAAATTTTTTGGGTAGCAAAGGGGTTTGGGAAGTCATTTTGAAAAGGGCCCTGCCTTGTAGGGGCCCAGTAACCCTTTCTGCAGTTTTCCCCCAAATTTTTAAATGTTCTCTGGAAATAAACCTGGGGGGTCGCCCCCAAAAACCCCAAAACGTTTTTATGTGTTAAATTTTTCTTCAAATCTTGATCCATTCCCATTTTTTAGTACTTGTTTTTTTGGGTTTTGTTATGTTTCAAAAAAAAAGAAAAACCCAATTATTATACTTTTGTTTGGGGGGAAAAAACTTCTCGCCCTTTGTTTTTCTTTTTCTTTTATTTCGTCAAGTTTATATGGAGTTTTTAAATTACCCCTCAGCTTTCTTCTGGAGTTCTTAATACTCCTCAGCTTTCTTCGGAGTTCTTAGTACTTTTCCGCTTTCTTCGGGAGTTCTTAATACCCCTCAGCTTTCTTTGGAGTTCTTTTTTCTCCTCAGCTTTTTTTCGGGGAGTTTTTAAATTACTCCTAGCTTTTTTTGGGGTTTTCTTAATCCCTCCTCAGCTTTTTTTCGGGAGTTTTAAATACCCCTTTTAGTTTCTTCTGGAGTTTTTAAATTACTCCTTAGTTTTTCTTTGGAGTTCAAATCCTCCTCAGCTTTTTTCCCGGAGTTTAATATCCTCAGTTTTCTTTGGAGTTTTTAAATATCCTCGGCTTTCTTCTGGGGGTTTTTTGTACTCCTCAGCTTTTTTTGGGTTTTTCTTAATACCCCTCAGCTTTTTCTGGGTTCTTAGTACTCCTCAGTTTTCTTCTGGAGTTTTAAACTCCTCAGCTTTCTTCGGGGTTTCTTAATACTCCTCGCTTTTTCTGGGTTTTTATACTCCTCGGGCTTTCTTCGGGAGTTTTTTAATACTTCAGTTTTTCTTCTGGAGTTCTTAATACTCCTCAGCTTTCTTCTGGAGTTCTTAATATCCTCAGCTTTCTTCTGGAGTTCTTAATATCCTAAAGCTTTCTTCTGGAGTTTTTATACTCCTCGGGCTTTCTTTGGAGTTTTTAAAATACTCCTTGCTTTTTCTGGGGTTCTTTAATTTACCCCTTAGCTTTCTTCTGGGTTCTTAAAAATCCTAGCTTTTTTCCCGGAGCTTAATACCCCTCAGCTTTCTTCTGGAGTTTTTAAAAACCCTCAGCTTTCTTCTGGAGTTTTTTAGTACTCCTAAAGCTTTCTTCTGGAGTTCTTAAACTCTCAGCTTTTTTCTGGAGTTCTTAGACTCCTAAGCTTTCTTTGGTTTTTCTTAATACTCCTCAGCTTTCTTCGGGAAATTTTCTTAATACTCCCCCAGCTTTCTTTGGATTTTTTAAATTACCCCTCGGGCTTTCTTCTGGATTTTTTTTATATCTCAGTTTTTCTTCGGGGTTTTTAAATACCCCCAGCTTTCTTTGGGGGTTTTTTTAAACTCCTAGCTTTCTTCGGGGAGTTTTTTTAATACTTTTTAGTTTTTCTTCTGGAGTTCTTAATGCTCCTCAGCTTTCTTCTGGGTTTTTAATACTCCTCAGCTTTTTTCTGGGGGGTTTTTTAATATCTTAGCTTTTTTTCTGGAGTTTTAATACCCTCAGCTTTTTTGGAGTTTTAAATTACTCCTCAGCTTTCTTCTGGGTTTTTAAATACCCTTAGTTTTTCTTCGGGGAGTTTTAAAATGCCCCTCGCTTTCTTCGGAGTTTTAAATTCCCTTTTTCCCGGGGGGCTTTTTTTCGGGGAGTTCTTAATACTCCTAAGCTTTTTTTGGGGAGTCTTTAATCCCTCCTCAGCTTTTTCTGGAGTTTTTAAATACTCCTCAGCTTTCTTCGGAGTTTTTAAATTACCCTTAGCTTTCTTCTGGGTTCTTAATGACCCCTCAGCTTTTTCTGGAGTTTTTAAATACTCCTCAGTTTTCTTCTGGGGGTTCTTAATATCCCTTGGGTTTCTTCTGGAGTTTTTAAAATACTCCTAGCTTTCTTTGATTCTTTTTTACTTTAGCTTTCTTCGGGGAGTTCTTAATACCCCTTTCACCCTTTCTTCTGGGTTTTTAAATTTACCCCTTTCAGTTTTCTTCTGGGTTTTTAAATACTCCTCAGCTTTTTCTGGAGCTTTAAATACTCCTCAGTTTCTTTTTTAAGCTTTGATACTCCCAGCTTTTTTCCGGAGTTTTTGGTTTAACTCCTCAGCTTTTTTCCCGGGGGCTCTTAATTTTCTTCGGGCTTTTTTCCCGGAGTTTTAAATACCCCTCACCCTTTTTTAAAGAGTTCTTGTATTCCTCAGCTTTCTTTGGAGTTTTTAATATCCTCAGCTCTCTTCCGGAGCTTTTTTAATACTTTCATTTTTCCCTTCCCGAGTCTTGATACCCCTCGCTTTTTTCCCCGGAGCTTTTTAATTACCCCCAGCTTCTTTCGGAGCTTTTTAAATCCTCAGTTTTGGGCTCGGAGCTTTGATATCCTCAGCTTTTTCGGAGCTTTTAATACCTCAGCTTTTTTCCGGAGCTCAAATATCCTCGGGTTTTTCTTCTGGGGGCCCCTAATATTTCCCAAAATTTTTTCCCCGGGCTCTTAATCCCCTTTTACTTTTTTCCCAGAATTTGTCTCTCCTCTTTTTTTCTTCCGGAGCTTTTTGAACTTCGCTTTTTTCCGGGCCCCTTTAATAGGCTCAACTTTTTCAGAGCTCTTGATACTCCTAAAGCTTTTTTCCCAAAAAACTCTTGCCCAACCCTCAAATGCTTTTTTCTAAAAAATTTTATTTTTTTTCCCTTTTTTTATGTTTTTTTTCCCCAAATCACTTCTGAAACGAAAGGTCTCTCAAAGGGATTTTTTTTTTTTTATGAATACAAAAAACTTTTAAAAAAATTTAAACCAACAAAAAAAATTAGTTAGGGTTAAACCCGTTTTACAAAAAAAAACCCCCTTAAACATTAAGTATTCTTAATGGTTTAAAACATTAATTTTGGAAGAAACAACATTGTGGGGTTAAAACATTCAAGGTTTAAAAATTTTACAAACAATTAAACATCGCAGTATATTACAAAAAAACTTTAAAATTTTTTTAATTCGGGCTAACATTTCACATCACAAAAACATGACATTAAAAATGTAAATGTTGTAAGTGGGGAGACGCATGCCCCGTGGGAAAAAGCCCCAAACCATTTTAGTCGTCCATGTAAGGGATCGAATATCCCCGCTGTAGTTTTTTTTTTTTTTTCCCATAATGTTTAAGTCCGTGGGGGGGGGAAAAAGTTTTATGTTGGTCTAGAAGATTTTTACGTAAGTGAAACTGTGAAAATGGGAAAGAAATTAGTTAAAGTTTTTAAAAATTTTTTTAATAGAACTTTGTTTTTCCCAAAAGAAATCAGGGTTTGTGTCTAGTGGATGTTTTTAAAACATGGCGAAACCAACATTCTGCATTAGATTGTTATAAAAATTTTCCTAAATTTCCAAACTTGAAAAAAGGGTGATTTTTTTCACCCACAACTTCTGACTTTATTTTTAAAGAACAAACATAATTTTAACAACCGTGAGGAAGACTGCATATATAAATGGATTCAAATTTTGAGTAATTTGTGCGTGTGGTATAGAGGGGCATGTGTGTGGGGTGTGTGTGTGGGGGTGTGTGTGTGTGTTTTGTGTGTTGTGTTGTGTGTGTTGTGTGGGTTTTGTGAAAGTGTGTGTGTGTGTTTTTGTTTTGGGGTGTGTGTTTTGCGTGTATGGGGTGTGTTTTGGGGTGCGCGTGTTTTAGTGATTACAAACCTATTTTGGGGTACGAGGCGATCAGTGTGTGTGTTTACATAGGGTTTTGTGTGTGTGGAGCGTGTGGTTGGGTTTTTTTTTTATGAATGATGGTGAAACCCAGCCCTGGTTGTGAAAATTTCACAAATGAGTGTAAAAATTTAAACGGTGGGGCATTCGTAACATTATTTAGGTACAGATTCACTTTAAAAACGTTTTTACCAAATTTTTTTTACATATTAAATATGCGTTTAAATTTTCCAGGGGTAAACAAAAAAAAGTCGAAAAAGTAATTATTTCCATTGTGCCCGGGCTCTTGTAAATGCTCGTATTACAAAACAAAGTAATAAAGAAATTAAAAAAATACAGTTCAACACTTGGGAATTTGTTCTGGTGGGGTGGACTTCAGGTTAAAACAAGACATTATACCGCAGAAAAAAACAAATTTATAAACACACTTTTAAATGTGATTTTGTACAATAATGTAGTTTAATTTTAATTAAAAAAAAATAGAACTCCCAAAAAAATTTCCCGAAATGGCCAGGGCCTTTGGGGGCCCAAAATGGACGGTTTGCTTTTGGTGCGTCTAGCGGGCTTTTCGGTTGGCGTCTTTGGGGGGGTGTAATAAGGCCCCAGTTTCCTGCGTGTCCCCTCCGTAATTTTCCCCCCAAACCCGGACAGGGCTTACCCTAAAACCAGCTAAACAAGGGGCCCCGTTTTCTTGGCTGGGCACGGAGGGGGGCTGAGCTGGCTTCCCGGGGGACATAACCCGGGGGGGAAGGCTGAGACTGGAAAATATCTAAAGGGGAAATGAGGGAAAGGGGGAGGGGCAAACCGGGGGCCCACGGATGGAAATTTTTTGGGGCACATGAAAACCCGGGAAAAACGAAGAATACCTGGGGAAGTTTTGGGGAAGGGGAATATTCCTTTTTTTAGGGGGGGGGAAAAGATGGACTCCTGGGAAAAGGGTTTGGGAAAAAAAAGAGGGGCAATGGTTGGGTTGGGGACGACCTTGGGGAAGGAGGAAGGGGAATATCTGGGCGGACGAAGGGGCTCCTTTGGGCCCATGAACCTGGGGGAAAAACATTTAAGAACACAGTAAATGGGTGGGGGGGGCCTTAAAGGAAACCCCCTGGCCTCCCGTGGCAGGTCTGGTAATCGAGATAACTCTGAGGCTGCAGTGGGGCGCAATTTTGAATTTTTTTTATAAAAAAAAAAAAACTTAGAATTTTGGGGGAAACAGAGCTTATGAGTTTTAAAATTTTTCTTAAAAAGAAAGATGTTACATTTTTGTTTATTTTTAAATATGAACGCTAATCATTTTAAATTTTCTGTTTAGGAGGGTATTTAAATTTTTATTAACCCAGGTAAAAACTTCCCTTTCAATACCTTTTCTTCCCGTCTGAGATTTGAGGTAAAGAAGATCTCACTTATGTTTAAATTTCCTGCTTTTTGGGCATGCCTGCATTTCATTGATATGGGGGATCCTCTTTGTAGGGTTTT
>NC_069470.1:28238591-28256958 GCF_026875155.1 Cherax quadricarinatus
CCTACTCCAAAATGGGCCCAACGTACACGGTGTTAAAAGGGGGCCTGAATGATTCCCTTTTAAGATGTCGGGGAAAGCTGTTCTGGGTTTTTTAGGGGGCCCCTTTTGTGCGCAGTTATTTTGGGTTTATGTGGGGCTCAGGGGATGTGCCCCGGTGTTATATCCCCAAGAAACCCTTTTTCCCTTTAGTGAGGTTTGAGTTCCCGAAACCCCAGGGCTGTACTCCGTTTTGCCCGGGCCCTTTTTTGCCCTTCCCCAATCTTCATGACTTTTTCACTTGGTGGGATTGAAAACCCCCAGGGTTCCCAATTTTCCCGGACCAGGTTTTGCAAACCTGTCCCGATCCTTTTTTGTTTGCCGGGGCTTTTGATTGGGGTGAATTTTTTTTCATCAACCCTTTACCCTATCTGCAAAAAGGGGGCACCCCAGGTCTATTCCCTTGTATGTCGTTCACAAATTTCCAGAAACAGCCTTGGGCCCAGGGCTTTACCCCCGTGCGACCCCCCTGGTCCAGGTTTCCCTCTTGAAACCTCGCCTGTAAAATGACTTTGTTTCTGGCTTTCTGACAAAATATTCCTGATCCATTGTAAATGCCTTCCCCGTTATCCCTGCTTGGTTTCCCCCGGTTTTTTCAACCAAACTTTGTGTGGGGAAATGTGTCAAACACCCCCTTTTTGGCAGTCCCAAAAAAATTTCAATCCACCCCCCCCCCTCTTTCTCTTGTCTTATGCTGGTTTTCCCCTGTATAGAAAACCAGTAAAGGGTTTGTGACACAGGATTTCCGTCCCCGAAACCCTGTTGGGTGCTGTTGGGTGAGACTTCCTTTTTAGGTGTTATGTGTGTGTGGGGTGTGTGTGTGTTTTGTGTGTGTGGTGTGGGTGTGTGTGTGTTTTTGTGTGTGTGTGTAATGTGTGTTTGTGTGTTGGGGGTGCATTTTGTGTGTGTGTGTATGTGTGTGTTGTTTTATGTGGTGTTGTGGGGTGTTTCGTGTGGGATGTGTGTGTGTATGTGTGTGTATGTGTGTGTGTGTGGTGTGTGTGCGCGTTGTGGTGTTTTGTGTTTGGTGCGTGTGTGTGTGTTTTGTTGTGTGTGTGTGTGTGTGTGTGTGTGTGTGTGTGTGTGTGTGTGTGTGTGTGTGTGTGTGTGTGTGTGTGTGTGTGTATGTGTGTGTGTGTGTGTGTGTGTGTGTGTTATGTGTGTGTGTGTGTGTGTGTGTGTGTGTGTGTGTGTGTGTGTGCGTGCAGTTGCGTTGTTTTGTGCGTGTATGAATGATGGTGACCACGCAGGCTGCCGTTGCACAAATATGCAAATGAGAGTGAAAATAAGAGTGTGTGTAAGTATTTTTGGGTACAGATATACATAAATAGTTACACAAATGATCATGCAAAGTAACATATGCGTAAATTACCCAGGATAACCTAAAAAGTCAGACAAAGTGATATATTTCCATTGTTCGCGGCGCTTGTAACTCACTGCGCGTCTTGCGAATATACAGGATAAATAACCAAATGAAAATAAGAAGTTCAACACTTATTACAGTTCTCGTGGTGGTGGACAAACACACTAACAAACGAGCACTCATAAACACACACAAAAACATTCACAAACACACTTGAACTGCTAATTAAATAAAAAATCTTATATTTAATGTAGAAAAATTGTATAATATAAATAGAACTTCCAAAATTTCACTGAGTGGCCAGACGGAAGAATGTGGAGGGGAGGTGGAGGAGTGTGGAGGGTAGGTGAAGGAGTGTTGAAGAATGGAGGAGAAGTGGGGAGGAATGGTGGAGGAGTGTGGAGAAGCTTTGAGGGGTGATGGAAGAATGTGGAGGGGAGGTGGAGGAGTGTGGAGTTGTGGTGAAGAAGTATGAAGGGGTGGTGGAGGAGTGTGGAGTGATGGTGGAGTGTTCAAGGGTCGTGAAGGAGTGTGGAGGAGTGTAAAGGGGTGGTGGAGGAGTGTGGAGGAGTGTGGAGCGGTGGTGGAGGACTGTGGAGGGGTGATGGGGGAGTGTGCAGGGGTGGTGGAGAAGTGTGAAGCGGTGGTGGAGGAGTGTGGAGCGATGGAGGAAGAGTGTGGAAGGGTGGTGGAGGAGTGTGGAGGGGTGGTGGAGGAGTGAGGAGGGGTGGTGGAGGATTGAGGGGGGTTTTAAAATTTGGAGGGTGGGGAGGAGTGGGGGGAGGGGGGATTTTTAAGGGTGGGGTTGGGGAAGGGGGAGTGTGGAGGGGGGTGAGGGTTTGGAGGGGGGTTTAAGGAGGTGGGAGGAGGGTGGAAAAAGGGGGGGGGAGGGGGAGGAGTTGAGGGGGGGTTTAGAGAAGTTTTTGGGGGGGTTTGGGGGGGGGGGTAAGGGGGGAGGGGGGGTGAGGAGTGGGGGGGTGGTAAAGGAGTGGGGAGGTGGTGAAGGAGGTGGAGAATAAAAAAGGGGGAGGGGAAGGGTGGGAGGGTGTGGGGGGGGGTTGAGGGGTGGGGAAGGGGGCGGTGTGGGGGGGAGGGGGGGGGGTGTGGAGGGGTGGTGAGAAATGTGAAGGGGGGTGGGAGTTTTGGCAATGGAGGGGGGGTTTTGGGGGGAAGGGTGTGGGGGTGGGGAGGGGGGGAAACTGTGGAGGGTGAGGTGTGTGGGAGTGGTGGGGGGAAAGGGGGGTGGGGGTTTGGGGGCGTGAGGGGTTGGGGAGGGTGGGGGAGGGTGTGGGAGTGGGGTGGGGTGTGGGGGGTTTGGTGGATGTGGGGGGGGTTTGGGAGAGTGTGGGGGGGTGGGGAGGGTGGGGGGGTGGGGAGTGTGGAGGGGGGGTAAAAATTTGTTAGGGGGGTAGGGGGTTAGGGTTAGGAGGTTGTTGGTGGTAGGGGTTAGGGTGGGCGGTTTAGGTTAGGTTGGTTGGTTAGGTTAGGTTGGTTTTGGTTTGGGTTGGGTTTTTGGGTTCGGTTGGTTTAGGTTGGTTAGGTTGGGTTAGGTTAAGTTGGTTGGGTTTTTGGTTAGGTTAGTTTGGGTTTAAGTAGGTTTTGGTTAGGTTGGGGTTAGGTTAGGTTGGGGGTTTTAAAGTTGGGTTTTAGGTTAGGTTAGGTTAGGTTAGGTTGGGTTTTTAATTATTAAATATTAAAAGTATTATTTAAATTTTGAAATTTTTAGTTATTAAATTTGGTTATCATTCATACCCCCTACAATACCAAATAAAACACACATCCAGTCAGTACTTATAAGCCCAAAACCAGTCTGCCCCAACAACAGCACATCATTTTTTTTCATTGATCTCTCCAAATATTTTAAAAAATTAAAAATTTATATTTCCAAAGTCCCCCCACAGCGGTTGGTTTTAAAGCACCCGGGACTCTGCAACAAAAAAAGTGGGTTCAAACCCCCCCTCCACTGTTTGATTATTTCCCTTTTTGATTTTTTACCTGAATTCATTGTGAAGAGTATTGTACACTAGATCAAATGGATGAACAAGCGATTGCTTCTGGGGAAAATTTAAAAAATGGAAGAAAAAAATGGAAAATGAAAAAAATCCTCGCGGAAATTCTCCAAAAAAGGAAAGAAATCCTTAAACCAAATAGTTTTAAAACGCAATTTTTGTTGATAAAAGAAATAAATCTACAGTGTATAAAGGGGAGAGAGCTAAGAAAAGACGCTTGGGAAGCAAAAAAAATGTAATAAGAAGTTACGAGGATCTTGAATTAAATTTTTTAAAGTTGTTGGGGAGTGTTTTTAAATTAAAAGGGAATTTAGTTTTATTTTAGAAGTTTTTATTTTTTTATGAGGATTTTCCCTGTGTTGTTGAGAAGATTTTATTTTTAATGGGGGGAGGAAGGAAAAACAAACACTCACACACTCACACACACACCAACAACAACAAAATCACACACACACACACAACCCACCAAAACCCCAACAAAACACACACACACAATCACACACACACACAACACACCACACAACACAATCACACCACCACCAACACACCCCAACACACACACACACACACCACACACACACAAAGTGAAGTAAGTAAAAGCATCAACATATCGAGTAAATTTCAGTTTTAATTTTTTAAGCAGAAGCGTGTCATAGCAAGGTCAAGATGCAGACAGTATTCGTGGGACGTTTTAAATCCGGGAATGACGGTGACTTTTTGTTTTCTCATGGGATCATTAATGCAGAATATAAATCAAATCGCCAAATAAAGTGTTTTTGTGTTAAAGTGCAACAGAGGGTTTATATTTTTGGGGTATATCACAAGCCAAGCATTTTCCATTGATGTTAGTACCGGTTTTGTGTTTAGTCAGGTAGTGAGCCCATTAAGATGAGATTAAAATAAAAACAATGGTATTTTAGTGTCAACACTAGATAAAGGTTACTATAGCAAAAAAAATTAAGTTAAACAACTGTAAACATCATTTACAAGCGAATTTGTGAAGACTCTCAGCTCCTGCGTGTTTCCTAGAGGTGAGGGTGTCTGGTGGTGTGATCATTTGATCTCCAAACATATTTTATTCAAATTTGAAATATTGATGGCGAAAAACTTGAATGACCGATCAGTTTGAAAGACTGATTTAATCACTTGGTTTGGGCCCGCGGCTTCCCTCCAGTTAGATGACTGAACAAAACTGGAAAAATGTTCCAAAAACAGAGAGTTTAACAAGGCATTCCCCAAATTAAAGTCCCCCTTGCTCTCTGTGAGTCACATGTGATTCAGGGGGAAACCCCGTTAAACCTAAATGTTAGGCAGAAATTTGGGAATGAGGGGTTTTAAAAACTTTGATTATGAAAAAAAAGGGGGATTCTTTCCTTAGACAAGAATCATTGGACGATTGAAGATGTTTTCTTGAACGAATTTCTTAAGCAAGTAAACCCAAACTATAGCTGCCCCCCATATGAAGAATTGTTAGGTTTTTAAGCATTTTGGAGGAACACGTTTTACCATTGTTAATGATTGTGGTGTTATGTGAGTGAAAAAACCTTTTAAACAGTGTTATGGGGTCTGAAAGTGATGTGGTGAAGAAACGTTTAACGTGTTATGATTAGATTGTTGGGTTGAAAAACACGTTATAAAATGTTAAAGATTATGAGGTGCTGTGAGTGAAAAAAAACGTTATAACGTGTTAATGTTACTGAGTGTGTTGTGAGTGAAGAAAACCCTTATAAAAAAAAAAAAAGTGTTAAAGTTATGAGTGTGTAGTGAGTGAAGAAAAACGTATTACAGTGTTAATGATTATGAGTGTGTATGTGAGTGAAAAACCGTTATTAACAGTGTTAATGATTACGAGTGTGTATGTGAGTGAAGAAAAAGTTAAACAGGTTAAAGAAAAATTGAGTGTGTATGTGGTGGGAAAAACACGTTTTAACAGTGTTAAGATTACTGAGTGTGTTGTGAGTGAAAAAACACGTTATAACAGTGTTTTTGATTTTGGTGTGTTGTGAGTGAAGAACACGTTATAAAAACTGTTAATGAGTCTGAGTGTATTGTGAGTGAAGCCGTTATAAAAGTTAAAAAGTGCTGAGTGTGTGTGATTAGGTCTCAAAATTTTTTAAAAGTTAAGAACATTATACTTGTTAAATGTTAAGAACACATTTTAAAATTGTTATAATGTTAGAAAACATTTTAAAAGTTGAATGATGGTTATAATTGATAAAGTTTTATTTTTTTCACCCTTATAAACTGTTCATCACAAAATGTATTTCGAGTATTATTTTGGTTTTAGTAATTTATGGTTCCTGATTGTTTTTAGCATGAAATTGTTCAGTGTTCAACAAACTTTTCTTTATCACCTGAGAAAATTGAACTACAGTTTAGTTAGAAAAAATGATTTGTGTGGAAATTTACATGTTCCCCTTAATGTTTGAATGTTGTTTTTTTGTTTTATTCGGTGTATTTACAGTGCCAGGGGAACATTCAACTTTTTGAATCTTAAAAAAGTCAAAGATTCGGAAGAGAGTTTTAATGTCATTTTTTAACCATTGTGCGACTGGAAAATTTCAAAAATTAACAGAAAACTTCCTTTGTATATTAAAAAACAAAGTTTTAATGTTTTAAAAATAGGTGTATTTTTGCATTTAAAAAGGGAAGAAAAGACATTGTTTGCAGGACAGTGTTTTGATGGAACAATGTTTTGTCTATGTTTATCTTTGTTCGTAACTTGGTCAGTCATGATCTGTTCAATGTGTTTAATGTATGTAACCCCCCCCCCCCCCCCCCCTCAGATTCTTTAACAATGGTGATAGTGTATCTGACTCTCAACAACTCAAAACTTTTAAACGTGTAAAAATCAGCTCAAATCACCAAACCCCAAAAAAATTTTTTAAAAATGTGCAATAAAATGTTTTACACTCACCACTCATCAGTAACAAAACAGCT
The DNA here is from genome assembly GCF_026875155.1 of Cherax quadricarinatus. NCBI lineage: Eukaryota > Metazoa > Arthropoda > Malacostraca > Decapoda > Parastacidae > Cherax > Cherax quadricarinatus. Next base: position 28,244,940 of record NC_069470.1, read on the forward strand.
TGTATAGAGAAAAAAAAAGGGGAAATTTTATAGTTTTTTGGGGGGGCGTTGAGAGCTGTGAACCCCCAAACAGCATTTCCTCAAAGAGGAACTTAACTTTCAAATGTAGCCTCCCATGGAGCATTATCCATATATGATTTACAACAATTTTGATATATTATATACGACGTTGTACTTCAGAGAGGACACACAGAAATTTTGGGTGTTAAATCATCCACCCCGGGGGATCGTACCCTAGTCCCCGCCCGAAAAGGGAAAAAAATTCGCGCCGGTTACACCCCTGGTGAGGCAAATTTTTTAAAAAATTTTTTTTTTTATATTTATATGCCTAGTTTTTAAATTTTTTAAAATTATTTTAGCCCTTTTTGTTCTTCTGGTTAAATGTATAAAAAGTTTGGGAGTATATTGGTTTATATGTATAACGTTGGGTTTTTGTTAATGGTGTTACTATGTATAAGCGTGATTCGTTTTTAGTGTTGTTATGCATATTATAGTGAGCGAAATGTTTTTACAACAAAGTTACTTACGATGTATAAAATCTTGTGAACCAAAAAATGTATATTTTCCTTATTGTTTTGTGCCTTCTGTATATTTTTTATCGATAACAGAGTCCTAATCCTTGTGGTCAATTTCATCCCCCGGGTTTTTGTGTTAAGAAAGCCTGTGTGCTTTTGGGGGAACCCAAACAAATATTTATTTTTCCCTTGGCCTTCGAGCGGAAAGAAGCTGAAATGGTGAGAGCCTAAAGTCTTTCCCCCCCAAAAAATCTTCAAAAAAATAACCAATGCGCTTCGAGAAGCCCCAAAAAAACCTTTGGGTTTTTTGGGGTTAGTTGATTACAGCATAAGACACTGGGATGGGGACTTCCCAGGCCCCTAAAAAAGTTTTTTATGAAAATTAATTTAAAAATAAGAATCAAAAATTTTTTTACCCCAAAAAATCTAAAACCCCCAGCAAATTTAAAAGTTTTTAAACACAAAAAATATAACCACACCACACACACTCAAAAACCACACACACACAAAAAACAACCCCACACAACACACAAACACACACACACACACAACACATACACACAAACACACCCCACACACCCCCCCCCCACAACCCCACCCCCCCAAAAAACACATACACACAACCACAACACACCAAAAACCAACACACACACACCACCCCACAAAATACACACACAACCAATAACACACACACAACAACACAATACACAACACACAAAAACCACCAACACAACACACACAACAACACACACACACAACACACCCCACAACACCACACAAAATTTTCACACAACACACACACACACACAACAAAACCACAACACCATAAAACAAAAACACACCCCACCACCAATACACACACACACAACACACACACACAAAACCAACAACACACACACACACCACAAAACACACAAAACACACAACACACACACCACCAAATAACACACCACACACACACACACACACCACACCTAAACACCAAACCAAACCACAACACACACACCCCAATAACACTCACAAACAACCCAACAAACAAACACCACACACAACAAACCCACACAAAAAAAACACACACACACACAACACACACACATAAACACACCCTACACCCACACAAAACCAACACACAAACAAAAACAAACAAAAATACCAACACCACCACACACACACCACCACACAAACACCACACTACAACAAAACCCCATCCCCAACAAATTTTAAAACACCAAGGGAAAAAAAAAAAAACCACACAAACCCAAACAAACCAAACACCACACCAACAAAAAAACCCCCCACCCCCAAAAAATAACACAAAACCTTTACCTACCCAAAAACCCCCCAAAAAAAGCCAATAAAACCCCAAAACCCAAAACCCCAAAAAAAACTAAAAAAACCCCGATGAAGAGGGGAAATGGGGGAAAATTTCAATCACAGGGAGAGAAAAGGGAAAAAATAAAAATGGGGGCCCCCGAAACATGGAGAGCCAGGGAGTTAACGGGGGGAAAAAAATATAAGAAAAAGTTAAGGGACACAAACCAGGGAGAGGGAGGAAACCCAGATTGGCCCTTGGTTATACACTCAGAATTGAGGATTAAAGAAACCCCCCCAAAGGAGCAAGCGACCTGGTTCGGGTTTTAAACAAAAGTGCAAGGGGGAAGGGGAAAAGGGGAAGAAGGGAAAGCCACAGAAAAAGGGGATCATGGGGAAGAATTCCTGGGAAAGGGGCCGGGGACGGGAAGAAGCAGGAAAAGAAAAAAAAAGGGAGGGAAGAAAACAAAAGGGGCCCAAGGAGGCAGGGAAAAGATTCCCCAAAAGGAAACCCAGAAAAGGGAAAGACAGAGCGGCCGGAGCGGGTAAGGGGGGAAAAAACAAAGGGAAAGAGAATGGAAAAAGAAGAAGGCAGAAAACCAAGAAAAAAGGGAACAGTGCCGGGCCCGGGAAAAAAGAGACAGGAAGGGGAGGCCCGCCCGTATGAAAATGACATACTAGAGATCAAGAAGCCCCAAAACTTTTGTATGCACTCAGGGGGAGACCCCCTAAAAGACAGGTGATCAGTTTAAGGAAAGAGGGGGAGAACCACAAGAAATGACAGGAGGTAGTGAGGAGTGAACGGGGAAAATTTAAGGAAGTTTTTGCAGTAGAGACGGGAAGGGCTGGGGGAAGACGCACAGAAGGGAACACAAGGGGGATTTCCAAAAAGTGTTGGATGACATAGAAAATGGGGGGAGGTGAAGAAGCCTTAAGTGCCCTTGACCCTCAAAGGCGAGGGCCCGGGACAAATCTCCCCTGGGTCCTTAAAAAGGAGCAGAGATGCTGTGCGTCCCCCTAACCAAAATTTTCAACAATTTTGAAACTGGGCAAAACCTGAAAAAAAGGAAGACATAATGTGTCCCATATTTAAGAAAGGAAACAGAAACGAGGCACAAAACTACAGATGTCTTTTGACTGTCGCATGTTTTGTGCAAAGTATGGAAAGATTATCAGGGGGGAAGTGGCCGAACACCGGAAAAGGAACAAGATTATAAATGAAAACCACATGGGTTCATGAAGGTAAAATTTTAAAAAAAAAACCTCCTCATTTTTGAAAAGAAAAAAAGTAAGACCGAAGAGAGGGGGGGTAAAAGCGTTTTCTAAATGCAGGAAGGCCTTTGACACATTTCCCCACAAGAGATTAGTGCAGAAGCTGGAGGATAGGGCAGGGTAAAAGGGAGTGCACTGCAATGGAAAAGAAAATCCCTGACAAGGGGCAGCAACGAGTCGGGGTAGTGAAGGGGGTTCACAGGGGCCCCTGTTACGAGCGGGGTCCCCAAAAGGGGTCGTTTAGGCCAGTGCTATTTTTGATATTGTGAACGACTGATGGAAGGAATAGACTCTGAAGTGTCCCTGTTCGCAGATGGCGTAAGTTGATGGAAAAAATTAAATGGGACGAGGATGAGGAGGATGCAAAGAGACCTGGACAGGGGCCATGGTCAGTAATGGCTTCTCGAATTCAATCAGCCAAATAAAAGTATGAAAATTGGGGAGGGGCAAAGAAGACCGAAAGGGTAAGGCTGGGTGGACAAAGATACAACCTCATCAGGGAAAAAGACCTTGGGTACAATAACCGAGACATCCCCGGAGGAAACCGAAACCCAAATAACCGCTGGCAACGGGCCCCTGGCAAACCTGAAAATGGTTTCGATATTTAAATAAGGAATGTTCAAGAACTGTAACTGTGTATGTTGGGCCCCGTACTGGGTATGCAGCAAGGTCTGGAACCACCCCGGGTTCAAGCCGTCGGGAAGTTGAAAAAAGACAAAGGTTTGAACAAGGCTAGCCCCAAGGAAGGAAAATGTGTCGGGAAAGGTTTAAAGGGGAATTTCGGACTGCGCTTGGGGGAGAAGGGTGGGGGAGACATGAAACGCATACAAGATATGCGGGGAATAGACAAGGGGGGACAGGATAGGAGTTCCGGGGGGGGACACCGGGAAAAAGGGTACAACGGGAAGTGAAGTAGACGAGTCCAGGGACGTTAGGAAGTTTTTTTCTTCAGGGGAGTTGTCAGCAAGTGGAAGCCTAGAGTGAATAGTGGGGCGGAACCATCATAGTTTGAAGAAGAGGTTGACAAAGCTAGGAAGCGAGAGAGAGAGGCCCCAGTAGCGTCAGTAAAGAGGGGGGGCCCGGGCTGAGTCTACCCCCAAACCCACTTGGTGAGTACTTTTAGTGAGTAACATACACACAACATACACACCACCCACTGAGTGAGCTAGATACCTCAAAGGCAATGGGGCCCGGGTAAATTCTCATGGGTCCTGAGAAGGGAGCAAGGCGGGTAGTGTACCCCTAAAAAAAATAAAAAAATTCAAAAAATCTACGAAACAGGGGAATTGCCCGGGCGGAAAACAGCAAAGTGTCCCAAATTTTTAAAAAAAGAACAGAAAAGAAGCCCTAAACACAGACCAGTGTCATTAATGTATAGTATGCAAAATCATGGGGAAATTAAAAGAAGAGTGGTGGAAACACCTAAAAGGAAAGATATCAAACAGCAGCCAACATGGTTTAGGAGGGGGAAAAGTGTACAAACCTATGGAGTTCTGTGACAGGGGCAGCAGAAGACAAGAGAGAGGGGGTGGGGGGATTACATATTCTTTTGGGCTGCAAGAAGGGGGTTTGACCAGTTCAACCAAAAGTTGGTGAAAAAAAAGGAGGACCAAGCAGGGGGGTAACAGGGGGGCACACAATGGGTCAGGGGAAAATTGTCGGGGGACAGCAGCGATTCATGGAGTGGCGAGGGGTCAGGTGGGCACCTGTGACCCGGGGGGTCCCCGGGGTCAGTCTAGGACCATGTGTTTCTGGTATTTGTGAACGAAAGCGGAAGGAATAAATCTGAGGGGTCCCCTGTTTGCAGATGACGTAAGTTGTGAGAAAGGGAAATTTACTATGAAGCCCGGCAGAACACAAAAGGGGTTGGACAGGCTGAGACCTGGTAGCAATTGGCTCCCGGAGTTTAATCCCCCAAATGCAAATCATAAGATTTGGGGGGGCAAAAAAAGACGGCAGACGGGAAAACAGTTTAGGGGGCCAGGACTACAAAAAAAAGATCTTGGGGTGAGTAAACACCGGCCATTTCTGAAGAGAATCAAACCAAAAACCGCCCCGCATATGGGGGCCTAAAACCTAAAACAGATCCGAATCTTTAAAGGGAAACGTTCAGACCCTGTAACCGTGTAGTTGGCTTTGGGGAAAGGGCACCAGTTTGAAACCCCCACTGCAAGAGTTTAAAAAATAGGAAAAAAGATAGGTTTGCAAAGGAAGTCAGGCTAAGAGGTATGTCCTACGAGGAGGGTTAAGGGAAATCAAACCCGACGACACGGGGACAGGAGAGTAGAGGGGAATGATAAAGACATACAAAAAAGAGAGGAATTGACAAAGTGAACAAGACGGAGGTTCCGAGTTGGACAAATAAAAAGGGGACACAGTTGGAAGTTGAAGAGAGAGAATCACGGGATGTTTTCGAAGTATTTTTTCAGCCAGAGAGTATAGGAATGGAAAAGTTGGGAACGTGTAGTGGGGCGGATCCAACATTGCTTTAAGCAGAGGGATGAAAAGCTCACGGTTCGGGAGATTTTACCCCAGTAGGACCCGTGAAGAGGCGGGGCCCGGAGTCGGGCTGAACCCCCGCACCCCAATAGGTATAAATAGGTGATAACACCACACACACACACCACACACACAAAATCAGTACACGAAATGATGGACTGTGTAACAACAAAATGAAGGAGGCAGAGGAAAGGTTTGTTCCAAGGGGGACCCGAAATAAAGGGGGAAAACCAGAAAGGCCCCCGGTTACCAGCAGGTGTTTGGGAAGGAAAAACCTAACAGCGCTAGATAATGGAAAAAGTACAGAAGGCAAAAGACCCAGGAAAACAAAGAGATTTGTGACGAGCCGAAAAAAAACTATGCCCGCGGCAGTTCGAAAAGAATAGATCGAAAAATCGTCTGACCCGAAAAGCTTTATAGTACATAGGAGGAAGACAAGTCAAGGATCAGGTATAGGCTGAGGAAAGAAGGTGGGGGGTCCAGAAACGATAAAGTATGTGAAAAAGCTTTTAAAACGGGGTTCTAGGAAGTTTTAAGGGGAGGAGAAGAGACCTGGGAAGACAAAAACAGAGGGGGGACACCAAAAAGGGTAAAAAACCCCAAGTGTTGGATGAAAACACACAACCAAGGAAGAGGTGAAAAAAGCTTCAATGAATTTGATACTCAAAGGCGGTGGGACCGGGCGATCTCTCCCGGTCCCTTTGGAGGAGGGGAGGACACTGCGTGTGCCATTTAACCCCAATCATCAAAAACACTCTTTAAAGGGCACTACCCGGGTATGGAAGAGGCAAATGTGTCCCCCTCTTTTAAAAGGAAGAAAGAGCACTAAAATATAACCAAACACTGACGTTTAGATGCAAACTGAGGGGGAAGATTATCGGAGGAGAGTGGTTGGGGCGCTGGAACGGAACTAGTTTTTTAAACGCAGTTGGCACAGATTCATGGAAGGTAAAACTGTGCCACAAACCCATTTGGGGTTTTATGACATGGCAAATGAGTTTAAAAATGAAGGGGGGTGGGTTGACTGCAAAAAAGGCCCTTGACTAGTTCCCCACAAGAGGGTGTGCAGAAGTAGAGAATCAGGACGTATAACAGAAAAGGGACTGCAATGGATCAAGAAAACCCGACGGGAGACAAGAGGATTACGGTTGTGATAGGTATCACAATGGGAGCCTTTGACGAGAGGGGCCCCAGGGCCCATCCCGGGACGAGTGCGTTTTGTTGTAATTTTGTGCCGCTTGTGTGTGATTGTGTGTGTTGTTTCTCCCCCCCATTTGTGGGTTGAGGGGCGAGGCTCAGCTCCCGGCCCCCCTCATCACGACCGCTATGGGCCTCCCTTTTCCCCGCCCAGAGCTTCATCATAACCCCGTTTTAAAATATGTATGGTTCCTGCCTCCATACATCACTTGCCAGATTATTCCACTTTCTAACAACTCTATGGCTGAAAAATACATCCTAAAAATCCCTTTGACTCATCTGAGTCTTCAATTTCCAGTTGAGGCCCTTGTTTTTATGTCGTTTATCATGTCTTCCTGACCCTTGCCCTCCCAGTGTTGTCAGGCTGATTTCCTTAACTTTTTTGTAGGATATTCCCCTTAGCTCTGGAACCAAACCTTGTTACAAATCTTTTGACATTCTCTAATTTTTTTGACATGCTTGACCAGGTGTGAGTTTTCCAAACTGGTGCTGCGTACTCCAAATGAGCCTGTTGTACACAGTGTACAGTCTTGAATGATTCCTTTCTGAAAGGTATCGGAACGCTATTCTCAGGTTTGCCAGGCGCCCATATGCCGCCCGCAGTTATCTGGTTAATGTGTGCTTCCGGAGATGTTCTCGGTAATTAAAAACTCACCCGTAGATCTCCCTTTAGTGAGGTTGCAGCTTTGGCCACCTAGCCTATACTCTGTTGCGGTTTTCTTTGCCTTTCCGATCTTCATGACTTTGCATTTGGCGGGGCTAAATTTTAAGAGCCAGTTCTGGGCCACGCGTCCAGCCTGTCTAAGTCTCTTTGTAGTCCAGTCTGATACGCATCTGATATAATTCTCCTCATTAACTTCACATCATCTGCTAACAGGGACACTTCTGAGTCTATCCCTTCCGTCATGTCATTCACATATACCGTTAGTATACACAGTCATTTACTATACATAGCGGATTAGGGAATATTTGTTTGTCAGGAGAACTGGGATAATATCTCCTGTTGTGAGTTATAATCACAATGCTCGGCTTTGCGCATAAATCAATTCCTTGCTGCTTTTCGAACTGTCCTCTGTTCATCCGGGTCTGATGTGCAGTTCTGGGGTGACCCAAGTTCTAAGCTTAGCAGGCTGTTGAATAAAATACACGGGTCTTATTCATAAACTTTTAGGTGATAAGCATCGTTATCTTGAACACTACGATGCTCGTCACCTGCTCCTACTCTGAACGACTGATTACCTTGTCTTTTGCATGTCATTCTACAGTCTTCAAATTATGTCCTTGTGTTGGGAAAGCCACTGTATGGCGAAACTTCGACAAATAACGACATCCAAAAGCTGCACCTGTCAAATTTTATAATGTCGGTTTTGCTTTACCATTGATAGACAATCGACTAGGTGAAGCAAAAAATTTTAAACTTGAACCCAAGCATTTTGGCATTCTTTCCCTCCCCCCACATCAAGGTCTGTACAAGACTTTCCTATTGCTTTAAGTTGCGCTTTGGAAAACCACAATTTAAAATGCACTAGACCTCGATCTAAACTTTATCGCGCAATGTTTCCCAGCAGACATTCCATAAATCTGATCTGTGTAAAACCCTAAGATCTCGGGATTCAGTGTGATAATGTTATGTTTCAAGGCAATTAAAGCATTTTCTACCGATGCAGATCTCTGGGTCTTTAAAGGGCCAGATTCTTCATCGATATTGTGGGAGATAAAGAAACTCTTCAAAAAACCGCCCTTCAAAACCAGTGACAACAGTTAGTCCAGATTTTAGGGGGAAAGATTCCAATACGCGAAAAAATTCTTTGATTTTCCATCTTACCCTTTGTTTTTTTTTTTTCACTTGAAACCCTGACAACGTTTTTGGGAAAAAAGACTTGATGACAACCATTTTGTTGATGACGAATTTGGGGGTTTTATCCACAAAAAATTTAAATCACGGAACGGGGGGGTTTGGACCCATGGAAAGGGGTTCAAACCCCCCCATTTTCCCCTGGGGGTTTTAAAATCGTTTTATTACGATTTCGTGGGGCCACAAGGAAGGTGACCTTTCCCCCCAAAGTTTCCAGCTCCTGAAAGCTACAACTCCAAAAATTTGCAGCCCCAAAACTCACGTCTCAAACATCAGCCCAATAAAGGGACCGAGGGACTGAACCATCCACCCCAAAATTTGGGAGGGACTGATTACCTCAAACTACTCCAAATCTTCCCCCCTTCCACCGTTCTTCTCTGCTTTGGACTGAAGGACCCATTAACAACCCGAAACTTTCCCTTTAAATAAAGATCCCCAAACGTTGAAACTAGGTTCTCATTCTTAAACGTAGGGGAAACGTTTTTGGGCAAGAATAATAGACCATGTAGGAAGCCCCACTGAAAGGTAGACCACTGTAGGTAAAACCACTGTAGGTAGCCACTGTAGGTAAAACCACTGTAGGAAAAAACCACGGAAAATTTAACCACTGTAGGTAGCCCCTGTGGTAAAACCATGTAGGTAGCCCCTGTACGTAGCCACTGTAGGTAGACCACTGTGGGTTAGACCCTGTGGGTTTGCCCAAAGTAGGTACATGTCACCGCCAGAATAAACTGTACGGGGCCTTCAAAAAAGGAAAAAGAGAAGACATTAAAATAAAAGAAAATTTTTCCCTTTTAAAAATAAAATTCCCCCAAAGATAAAAAAACTTAGAAAAAATCACATAAAGTTACGTAGAAACTTTATTTTAATTTGAGAAATGTTTTAAAAAAAGATAATGACAAAGGAGATCCCAACTGAGTTAGGGGAAAAACAAAATTAAAGTTCCTTTTAATTAGTGGCGGTAGAGAAAAAAATACCCATAGACGCTTTTCTCGGGTTTTTTATTACCAAATTTTTCCGGGAAAAGGTTTCAAAAACCCTCATGCGACAAGGGAAATAATGTGGGGAACCTTTGACAAACGGGGTAAAAAATTAAGATTATAAATTATCAAAAGTCTTTGCCTGGGTTTCTTAAATTAATACCAAAGATACTGCAAGACTGGAATTTTGCACCTCAGGAGATACTATCAAAGACGGAATGACCCTTATGGTCACATAATTACCAAAACCCAACAAGGGGTCGCCAAATTTATAGAACAATTCCCGAGATACGAGATTTTTTTAAAAAGGGGGGGGCAACGTCAAAAATTTTAAAACCCCCAAATTTTTTTTTAAAATTTCCCCCCCCAAAAAAAAAATTTTTTTTTCCCTTTTTTTTTGGAAAAATGGGAAAAATTTTTTTTTACATTTTTGGGGGTTTTTTTTTTTTCCCGGGGGGGCGGTTTGGGTTTTTTTGGGGTTTTAAAAAAGGGGGAAAAAAAAAAAATTCGAAATTTTTTGGGGTTTTTTAAATTTTTTTAAGGGTTTTTTTTGGGGGGGGAAAAAAAAAAAAAAATTTTTAAAAAATTTGGGGTTTTGTTTTAAAAAAAAATTTTTAAAATTTTTTAAAATTTTAATTTTAAAAAAAAAAATTTTTTTCAAAAAAATTTTTTCCCCCCTTAAAAAATTTTTTGGGGGAAAAAAAATTTTTTTAAACCCCAAAAAATCTTTTTTTGTTTGGTTTTTTTTTTTGGGGGCCAAAAACCCCTTTTCCCCTTTTTAAAACCCGGGGGGTTTTCAGGTTGAATTTTTTTTTAAAAAAGGGGGGGAAAAAACTTAAAACCCCAAAAAAAATTTTTTGGCCCCCAAAACCCCCTTTTTTTTTCCCCCCCCAAAAAAAAAAAAAATTGGGGAAACCCCCCCAAAAATTTTAAAAAAAAAAAAAATTTTAAAAAAACCAAAAAAAAACGGGGCCCAAAAAAAATTTTTAAAAAAAAAATTTAAAAAAAAAAAAAATTTTTTTTTGGGGGCCCCGTTTTTAAAAAAAAAGGGTTTTTTTGGAAAAAAGGGGGCCCCCCTTTTTTTCCGGGAAAAATTTTTTTTTCCCCCTTTTTAAAAAAAGGGGGGTTTTAAAGGGCCCCCCCTTTTTTTTTAAGGGAAAAATTTTTTTTTTTCCCCTTTTTTTTTAAGGGAAAAAATTTGGGTTTTCCCTTTTTTAAAAAATTTTCCCCAAAAAAGGGTTTTTTTTTCCCCCCCCAAAATTTTTTTTGGGGGTTTTTTTTGGTGGGGGGAAAAAAAAAATTTTGGGGGGGGGGGGGAGGGGGTTTTTTTTGGGGGGGGGGGGGGGGGGGGGATGGGGGGGGGGGGGAAAGGGGGTTTTTAAAAATTTTTTCGGGTTTTTTTTGGGGGGGGGGGGGGGGGGGGGGCCGGGGGGGGTTTTTTTTCCAAATTTTTTTTTTTTTTTTTTTGGGTTTGGGGGGGGGGGGGAAAAAAAAAGGGGGGGGTGGGGAAAAGGGGGGGGGGGTTTTTTTTTAAAAAAAAAGGGGGGGGGGGGGGGGGGTTTTTGGGGGGGGGGGGGGAAAAAAAAAAACCCCCTTTGGGAAAAACAAAGGGTTTGGGGGGGGGGGGCCCCGGGGGCCCGGGGTTTAATTTTTTTGGGGGGGGGGGGGGTTGGGAAAAAGGGGGGGGGGGGGGGGGGGGCCCTTTTTGGGGCCCCTTTTTTTTTTAAAGGGGGAACCGGGAAAAAAACCCGAAAACCCCCCCGGGGGGGGGTTTTTTTTAAAAAAAAAAAGGGGGGGGCCCCCGGGGGGGGGGGGGGGGGAAAAGGGGGGGGGGGGGAAAAAAATTTTTTTTTTTTTTTGGGGGGGTTTTGGGGGAAAAGGGGGGGGGGGGGGGGCCCCCCCAAAATTTTGGGGGGGGGGGGGGGGGGGGGGTTTTTTTTTTTTTTTTCCCGGGGGGGCCCGGGGGGGGGGGGGGAACCCCCCTTTTTTTTTTTTCCCCTTTTTTCCCCCCCTTTAAAACCCCCGGGGGAAATTTTTTTGGGGGGGGGAAAAATTTTTCAAAAAAGGGGGGTTTTTTTTTTTTTTGGGGGGGAAAAAAAAAACCCCTTTTTTAAAAAAAAAAATTTTTTTTTTCCAAATTTTTTGGGGGTTTTTTTTAAAGAAATTTTTAAAAAAAATTTTTTGGGGGGGGGGTTAAAAATTTTTTTAAAAAAAAAAAAAAAAAAAAAATTTGGGTTTTTCCCCCTTTTAAAGGGGAAAACCCCCCTTTTTTTTTTAAATTTTAAAAAGGAAAAAAAATTTAAAAAAAGGGAACCCCCCCGGGGGGGGTTTTTTTTTTTTTTGGGGGGGGAATCCCTTAAAAAGGGGGGGTTTTGGGTTATTTTAAAAAA
>NC_069470.1:28257458-28276242 GCF_026875155.1 Cherax quadricarinatus
TCTGCAACCGATACTTCATGCTTTTTTTTAATTGCTTTCATTCAATCCCATGATGAAAGTGGCCGCTAGGTTTCCCATTAGATTAACAAAAAATTAATGGGCAAAGCTAACACAAAACAATGCGACCGGGGAGCCTGCGGGTCATCAATGACTAAGACCCGCGTCGGAAACACTTCTCCTTTTTCCCTAAAAAAACATTGCCTAACATAGTCTAACCTAACAACAGTCCTTTCTGTCATTTTTCCCTTCATAAAGGATTCTTTGATGCTCCAGAAAGACTCCTTGTCCTCAGCCTTTTGGTATCAAAATTTAATTCTTCCAGATTCCCCGTGACTGTAAAATTTCTTACAAGCTTAGCAATTCATCATGAGTATATAATGAATAATTTTCTGTTAAGTATCGGCTAATGTCTGTTCCAGTTCCTACTCTTCCAAATATTAATCTCTTTCTATCCCTTGACAGATGTTTTTGTTTTTAATGAACTGTTATACAAACTGTCAAATGATTTTTATCCTCGACTTTATTAGTGCAGATGTTGGGTTCTCCTAGTATTGTCAGATGGTCTAATAATCCTCATTTCAATTGCCTTGAACTGACTCATGATTTTCTTTCCATTTCTTACTTGCTACGTGATAATGTTCGAAAATTAACTTCAATAACAGCATTTGTTAGCTAGTTAGCCATAATTTCAGTTCTTAGCATGTTAGGTTCAAGAACTATCAACTACAATATATTGTAGCAGTCTTTAGACTGTTAGGTTCAAGAACTACCACCAACTACTTGTATGACCAGAGCTTTGGTAAGATGGAGAAGGAAGAACGATGAGTAAGATGGGGAAGGAAGAAGGATGGTAAGGATGGAAATATTGGAAAAGGTTGAGTGGGGGAAGTTAGAGGGAATAATGAAGAAAAGTGGCCCATCCACTTTGGTGCATTTTAAATATATGTATGTGTGTGTAATGTCATTAATGAAATCATTTTCGTTGACAGGAGCATAACACTTACCCTTCAGTTTCACAGTTATAACAGATGTATAACCGCATGACTCTGAGTTGACAAGTTATATGCTATTTGCAATTGCCTTTTTTTGCAATTTCAGGACGTTGGCTGGAAATGACGATAGCAAGGTGATTGATATAAGTCGATTACTGCCTGGAGATACTGGCCAACTCAGTTGCTACGAAGGTGGTGTCCTGCCATAGTAGATTTGCTGATGTTACATGGTTAAATGTAATAGTTGATAAGTTATAAAGGAAGCCTCCATAAACTGGACATAAAAGGTTTCCGGTGGTACCCATTCATCTACATCTTAAAGTTTGTGTTTTTGCTGCGTACAGAGAGTTGGTGTCTGAGATTATAGCTGGAACTTGAGAGCGAGCTCTCCCTACTCGACTCATCAAGGGAAAGATTGTAGTTCTGAGTGGTTTTCTGTGTACTGACTATTTCCTCTTACTCACTACTGCTGGTGACATTAACTGATGCTTCAGATTCATCATCTGACAACTGAGGCATGGCATTCCCAGTTTAAAGTGACATATTTACAACACTTACTATAGGAGACAGTGGGATCTCGATGTGAAAAAGTTTAAGTCCACTTGGAGTATCCTTGGAAACTGTTTGTACTTTTTGGGGCAGCTTCATAGCGTTTGATTATGCATCATTGTCTGGCACAAGTTCAGGGTCAGGTACTGACGCATTGGTCGGAGTTATTGTTGCAACTGAGGTTTTTCATTACGGCTGGGCGATGGTTGTGTGATGAATTTTGAGCAGGTGTGGTTATGGAGGAGGGGACACACTTCCAATCCTGATGGGACTGGTTTATAGTTAAGTTCACATTATGTGGGATAATGAGGGGCTTAACTCCATTAGCTACTAACAAATTATTTCAAACAGAGCAGAGTTTAACATTTCTCCCTGCTATTTCCTTGGGAAACATAAACATCAGTGTATCTCTCATAACATCTAAACCCCTGAGGACCCAGAAGACATAGGGGTTGATGATGGTCCCGGTGCTTGGTGTATTTTTGGGTTAGGTTATGGTGGGGCGGGTGCAGGAGGACAGAAGTCCAATCATTGGTAATTGGCAAAAGTTGCAGTAGGAGTCCCACCAGACCAGGTAGATCAGGGATGAAGCCTGGGACATTGTTGGAGGTGCTTGGGGAGTGTTCCTTTGTGTTTGTCTGTTTTTTAGAATCCAGAATTCGCTGTATAGCTGATTTCCTAACAGGGCAATCCCTGAAAACATGCTCACCAGAGCAAATACTGCAAATTGCTTTTTGGCTGCTGCATTTATTTGTGTTATGACCAAACTCATAACAACTGAAACATTGTGTGACACTGACAAACCTTTTCATGGATATTTGGTCAGGTGTACACCGGGTTTCCCAAAGGATTTCAAACCATGCTGACTTATGATTTTGGTTTTTTTTTCCGGTATTTCAAGGATTAATTTTAGTGTTTGCTGTGAACTGCAACTTTTCTTGATTACTTTCATCAACAAGTTCCTCAGCAGTGCATTCTCTCATGAAATTGTTGATTCTTGCCACAAAAACAGTACGTTGTGCCTGGTAACTGTCAGGTGGAATGGGATAATACCCCAGATTACTTAATTTCCTCAAGAACATCCTGCTTGAGTAGTTGCAGCAGCTCATCTTCAGAGGAGAGTAGAAGTACTGCATCAGAGTGAGTTTGGAATATATCCACTGGTGCAAGAGTTAAGTTGCCACAAATACATGCAAGTATTTCCCTCTTGGATTTTTGGTTGTCCTTGACACGAATTCATACTCTTATGTTCGACATGATGCCCAGTAAGGTACATGATGCCCAGTAAGGTACAGCTGATACATAAGATTTGCTGGAAAAGAACCTATTTGTCATTCCTAAAAAATCCTATTTCAGCTGACTTATGAAGGTCAGCCCCTAGGAGCCTACCGTCGAGGAGTGAGGGAGACAGGGCCCCTAAGGTAGCCTACCCTCGAGGAGTGAGGGAGACAGGGCTCCTAAGGTTGCCTACCCTCGAGGAGTGAGGGAGACAGGGCTCCTAAGGTAGCCTACCCTCGAGGAGTGAGGGAGACAGGGCCCAAGGCAATGATCGACCAGAGTTTAAAATACCGCACGGGCTACTGGACAGTAACCTTGCCTTGTTTTAAATCGGCAGAGACGAAGTTGCCGAAAAAGAAGACAGGAAAGGCAAACTGATAGCAGTGTAAATAGTGTGTTTGTGTCTGGGTCAGTGTAAATGTTGGGGTGGAGAGGACGGAACTAACAAGCTAGTCACCGCTAGTCACTTGAAGGGATGAGGATAATAATCTCTGCCAGACTGTTGTCCCTTCACTCTTTCTCCTTTCTAATAATCTCTGCCAACCATTAACTATTCCATCTGTTGTAGAAATGCGAGTGGATGCACCTTCCCCCCCACGATCTTTCCACTATTATATCTCTACTCCCACACATCCCTCCATCTCAAGAGACAACTGATGTGGCATGCAAAGAGTACGTAACCTTTATTCGGCGCATGGACACACCCTCATTTACAGGCTATCTCCCCCAACCACGAACCAGGTTGCTAAGAGTTGATGATGGGGCCCCATCGTTTTAACTAGTGACCAGGTTCTAGCCAAAAAGAAGGTGGGATTGGCAATCGCAGAGGTTATGTGGATACCGCTCTCCTGTCTGCCCTTGTCATTCCCATTCTAGAGCTGGTTGAAGCACGGTCTGCTATCTTGTGGCTTCTATTTCTGCCTTGCTTACCGTGGAGTGCACTATATTTATCACTGTACATAGTGTACATATTGCTGTTCTAAATTGGTGAAGGATAATATAAGTCTAAACTTTTTCTTTCTGTGTTTATTTGCTCCCATTACACCTGGGATAACAGGCCATTTTAATTCCTAGGTTGTATTTTGGGTAGCCTGTCCGAGAGATGGACTTAGAGAAACGGTTGAGCTTAGGGTGATGTCTGTAGCAGGAACATTGTGTAGCTTGCTGTTTCGCTTCGCTTTACAATTTTTGCGTGTCAAGTTGCTGATGATCAGCCTTGCTATTGTGTGATCGTTCAACAGATCGCTACTAGCTTGTTCAGTGTCGTGCATCGCTTCGGGGGGGCTTACGGTCTCAATCTTGTGGTGCAGTCGGCTTTGTTGTATGCGTATTCTGCAATCGTACTTTGCATAGCTAAGCGTGTTCTGCAAATTAACGTGTACGTTGGGGTATTCGTTACTGTGCGTAGCGAATAACTTATGCCACCTAGACGAGTCAGACGCTGGTGTCGGTCATTTACTTTGCTTAACCTACCTAAATTGTCCCTACAGCGTTGTTGGAAAAATTGCATCGTTCCCATTGGCATTCCCTATATACGGCACTCTCACAGCTGCGCACTGCTTCACTTATTGCTGACATACTTTTGAAGAAGAGATGGCACATCAAACTCCTCCCTCTACGGGAGCTGTGGCAAAAACTCTTATGTTCTCGCATGAGGACAGATGATACACCTTACGGAGCAAAATGGTCAGTATGGTGCAGCTGGGTTGTCTTCGAGGTGAATCAGCGTCGTTGGCACTTGAGCTGGCAAAAATCACGCTGGAGCAAACTAGGGAACAGAGAGCATTGCAAGGGATGAATTTGATAGGGATTGAGAAAGGAGGCAGTGTTCGCATTCTGTAAACGATTCGTTACAATAAGGCAGTACAGCGTGTTCCCGCTTCAATGAGGCCGAACCAGAGCATTTTTCGTAAGCTTCGAAAAATCAGGCTCGAGCCTTGAGGTGGACGGGAACAGCACTGGGCAGCGTATGCGTTATACAGCATTATTGGGTAAGCACAGGAATTTACGGTCCGGTATTAAATGACGACTGAATTCTCTGAATTATCAAGTAGTGAAGACCACAGTGTTGGGAGCATATACTGTATCCCAGCTTAAATATCGTAAGACCTTCAAAATTGACAGGCGGCAGCTTGGTCAATCCCTGGTGGGACTTTGTGAGACAGCAAACAAAGCTTTTACCAGCTGCGTATAAGCGAGGGGTGTCTCTAACTTTGAGGAGCTGGTGCAGATTATTTCTGATGATAACCTGATGGGTCTGTGGGAACCACGAGGGTTCGTGTCTTTTTCTGATGGATCGTGACTTAACAACTGAATTGGAGGCGGCCAGGTTGCTGTTACCTTCGAAACGAACCGCTCCTTGTCCGAGCGGTCCCGTCTCTCTTTTCAACAGGCTGGCGTGCGCAGAGATCGACAACATTGGGAATGAAGTGCCGCGGAGGGAGAGCGTCTAAGTATCCAACCAAGTCACCTGGTGAGCCACGACTTCTCAAAATATGTGTCCCCCTGCGGAGAGGCAAAAACTACTTATGGAAGCAAATCTCAACTATATCCAGAGAGGCACCAGCCAGAACGGACACACTTGAAACGTCATCAGGGAGTAAAGGGCAAGCTGTCGTCTGCTTCAGGTGCAATAAGTAGGTCACATCAGTTCCAACTGCCCAAAAACCTCAACCCATTGGGAATCTCTAATATTCCCTAGTAACATGTCCCTTAGGGAGAACGTAGAAAAAGGTATGGCACCTTATTATTGCGAAAGTCTTATTCCTTCAGGAAAACTCAGATCCAACTAAAGTAATACCTTTAGAGATTCTGGAGCATAATGCTCACTTGTAAGAGAGGGAATATTACCCCTTTCAGAGGATTACTTCTTTGGAATTCTCTGTTATATTGGAAGCATATGGAGGAGCTATATATTCTGTTCCTTTGCATAAAATTTATGTACAGTGCAATATTACAACTGGGTACTTGACTGTAGGTGTCTCAAGGAATTCCCCATGAAATAATGCTATGTTATTACTGGGTAATACATTATACTGTTTGTTCTTGTCTGAACCTATAATGATTAATGCTTCCGGTGTTGGCCATAACGGGGCAACTTCCCAAGGGTTTCTGATGAGAATGTTTGTTTGTTTTTTTTTTTTTTCTTATGTTGTATGTTTTTGTTTTATTTGTTTTTGTTATTTTTGTCTTTGGGGTTGGTTTTTTTTGTTGTTTTTTTTTGTGTTTTGTCTTTGGTTTTGGGCGTGCTGTTTTTTTTTGTTTTTTTTTTTTTCTTTTTTTTTTTGTTGTTTTTTTGTTTTTGTGGTTTGTTTTTTGTCCCTTTTTTTTTTTTGTTTTTTGTTGTGTTGCATTTTTTTTTTTTTTGGGGTTTTTTTGTTTTTTGTCTGTTTTTTTTTTTGGTTTGTTTTTCTTTTAAATTTTCTTTTGGGGTTTTTTTTGTTTCTTTTTTATTGTTTTTTTTTCTTTGTGGTATTTTTGTTTATTATTTTTTTGGTGTTGTTTTGTTTTTTTTTTTTTTTTTTTAAAAAAAAAATAAAAAACTGTGGTTTTTTTTTGTTTTTAGGTTTTTTTTTTTTTTTCTTTTTTTCTTTGTTGTTTGACTATCCTTGGACGACTCCGATTCTCGGAATAAGTCCACATTGTTTTCGAGAAAACTGGCCAGAGCCTCGTAGATCAAGTGAACAGACCCGATCAAGCCTTCCTCTTCCCAGGTTGAAGGTATTGCAGATGTCTCTGTTTCCATGACGAGGGACTGTCCTTCGGGAGGAACAAACGAAAGGAACCTTCTTTAAAATTCGCTTTTCAGGCAGCCATGGGTAAATCCTCTTTGGGTCAATCCAGTCAAGTATGAAGTTAAAAAATGGATTATTTGGGTTGCACTGACACTGGTAAGGAGATAGAGGGCCGGCAATTATACGACAGGTATGGTTCCAACCAAAGTATAGACCTTAGTATTAAATATAGCTCATAATACGTCATTAGGAGGTCACTTAGGAATTACAAAAAACCTTGATAGAATACAACAAGAATTTATTGGCCAAATTAAAGACTCCAGATGTGAAGAAATCATTTAGGTGATGCCGAGAATGTCAGCAAGTTGGAAAACCTGGACATTCCATTAAACCTGGCACCTCTCCAACCCATACCTGCTGATGGAGAACCTTTTGCAGATTTAATTATAGATTGTGTAGGTCCACTACCTAAGTCAAAGTCTGTAAATCCAGTAAATATTTATTTACAATTATGGATAAAAGTAACCAGATATCCTGAAGCGATCCCAATGCGTATTATCAATACTAAAAGCTAATTCTCAAGCTTTAACAAAATTCATTTCTTGTTTAGCATCCGAAAAATATACAAAGTGATCAAGGTACTAAACTTAATGCCAAAGCATTTAGGGAAATATTAACTAGGTTAGGGGATAATTTCACAACTATCCACTCCTATCACCCTCAGTCCCAAGGCATTGGAAGATTCTTTTTTTCTCACAGACATTAAAAACAATGAAGTTTTTTGCATGCACTTTCCGACAGATGGGCATGGAATCTCTACCTTTGTTCTGTTCTCAGGTACGGGAGACGGTGCAGAGTCTTACAGGGTATAGTCCGTTTGAGCTGATCTTTGGGCTCAATGTACGAGGTCCTCTTCGGGTGCTCAAAGAAGGATGGATGGGAGATGGACGTAAGCTCAGCACTAAACAAACCGGTCTTCAAGGTTGCAGGTGGCACGATGAGCTGGCAACGGCAACCTAAAGGACTAGCTCAAAGTAGATGAAACAGAGGTATGACAAGATGTGCAAATTCGCTCATTCACCAGGAGACAAGGTGTTGGTGCAGGAACCTATACCTGGCCACACCTTGACAAGCTAGATTTACGGGACCTATGCAGATTGTAGTAAGATTATCTGATTTAATATTATGTGGTAGCTCCCATTGAATAAGACTCAAAAAAAAACAAAACTTACCACATTAATCAAATCATGGCCTTCTTCATTACACCAGATTTAAGTCCCAGTAAGGACTCTGTCACTCTACCTCTGAGGACGACTCTGACCTCTTTGCCACTCTATCTCTGAAATTAATACTAAACTTTCAAATTCTGTCCTCAAGGATCCTAGCCCGTTAATGGATGGATTATCTGTAAATACAAGCAAACAATTTAACTGAGCTTCTACATTCATATCCTAATATTTTTTCGGATGTGCCGGAAAAAATGTACGTAGGTTACCATGATTAGATGGTGGGGAAAATCTAAACCAATTAAATCTCCCCTACAGAGCTAATCCTGAAAAAGCAAAGGCTAATTCAGCAGGAAGTAGACTTCTTGTTAGCCCATGGTTTAGTTGGAGGAGTCATATAGTCCATGGGCTTCACCGTGCATCTAGTAAAAAGGCTGATGGAGGGTTTGCGTATGTGCACAGGACTTTACCGTAAAGTGAAACGAGGGTCAAACAATCACAGATGCTTACCCTCTCCCCTCCTCGTCTGGATGACGTAAATTGACTTGTGTGGGTGAGGCTACTTTTTCTGTCCAAATAGATCTCCATTAAAGGGTATTCAGGTTCCTTTGACAGATATGGCGAAGGAAGTCTCTGCTTAGTAATTCCAGTGAGGTCATTATTCAGTATACAGTTACCCCCTTCGGAATGAAAAATTCCACTCTTCATTTCCAGAAACTCATCACAACCCATCAGGGCTATTAAAGGACTCTGAAGGCACGGCAGCTATACTAGATGATATTGTTGTGGTGTTGATACTTGGGATCACACTACTTAGGACTTAAAGCTCTGTTTAGACCTTTAAGAATTTTACCTCAATTAACAGTAATTTATCTAAATCTTACTTTGCCTGGCCAATGTCACTTTTCTAGGCCATGAAGTAGGTAAAAAATTGGTAAATGTGCACCTAACTTGCTAAAGTCTTTCGATTAAGATATCCAGTTCCTTCATGAAGGAAATCTCTTCAACGTTTCCTAGGATGATCGGATTTTACAGATGATTCTGTAAGAATTTCCTCAGATATTGTAGCCCCTTTACCTCTCTTACCAGTCATAAAGATTACTTTAATTGGACGTCAGATTGTAACACTGCTTTTAATAAAGCAAAAAAGATTAATTTGCCTCTGCACACCATTCTCCTGTCTCCAGACTTCTCCAAAACCTTTTTCATTAAGTTGATGCTTGTGAGTCTGGGGTTGGGCGGTACTATTACAATCGGGAAAAAGGAGCTGCAGCCAATCGCATACTTTCAGCTAAGTTCCAAGCCACATCAAGAGATTACTCTACCATTGAAAAGAAGCCCTCGCGCTGTAATGGCTTTGGAACATTTCGATGTTTCATGTGGGCCAGACATCGCAGGTGGTCCATCTACAGTGATCACAACCGTTAGTATATCTCCAAGCCATTGAAGAATACATCACAAGGCTTATGCGTTGGACGCTCAGGCTGCAGCCCTACAACCTAAAATAAAATATATAGCGGCCAAAGAATGTGTTGGGCTGACTCTTTGTCAAGAGTCTAGTTTAATATTTTATTTAGGTTAGATGTATTTGTGGTAACCCCACTTTCAAGCTCTTTTTTTTATCCCCTGATATGGGGGTTTTTGTTAGTGAGGGGATAGGGGCTACCGTCCGTTGTATTGGACCTATGGTTGGCCTATCTGACTGCTGTCTCACTCTGAGTTTAGGGTTTTGGCTTTTGGTCACTAGGATAAGCTGAGCTCTATCTAAGAGTGGTTGTGAGAGGATAGGCGCGTACATTATTTCGTGCCATGGCGGCACGGTTACCCCTGGGAGGTGGCAGCCTAATCTGAGCACTTCTCGGGGGTGGGGGTGTGGCATGCAAAGAGTTGTAACCTTTATTCGGCGCATGGACGTCACCCTCATTTACAGGCTATCTCCCCAAACCAGCGAACAGGTTGCTAAGAGTTGAGATGGGGGCCCCATCGTTAACTAGTGACTAGGTTCTAGCCAATAAGAAGGTGAGGATTGGCCATCGCAGAGGTTTTGTGGATACCGCTCTCCTGTTGACCTTGGTCATTCCATTCTAGCGACTGTTGAACACGGTCTGCTATCTTGTGGATTCTATTTTCTGCCTTTGCTTACCGTGGGTGCACTATATTTATCACTGTACATAGTGTACATATTGCTGTTCTAAATTGGTGAAGGATAATATAAGTCTAAACTTTTTCTACTTGTGTTTATTTGCTCCCATTACACCTGGGATAACAGGCCATTTGAAATCCTAGGTTGTAATAACTGACAACTCACAACCTCTTCCTACCTTGGTTTCTGCCACTGCCTAAGCACTATTCGCTGTTTTCCTCTTCCATTCTTGCATCACACTGCTCTCACTCCCTGTATACAGAAGACACAAGAAATCATGTCGTCTTTTATTAAGACACAAAGCCGGAAGTAGGACCTCGACTAACAGAAGTATGGACCTAGGACAAAGCAGAAATCATTAACGGGATTATTTTCAAACCAGAACACACGAATATCCGTACCAATGATCTGTTAGCTCCAGCAATATTACTGTACGATGCTCACGTTGCTCCAGCCAATTTACTGTCGACGCTCACGTTAGCTTCAACACATTACTGTACGACTTTCACGTTAGCACCAGCGTGAACCAGACATGAGACATTTTCCATCAATGAATAACTGACCTCCATATTCAATGCTCCTGTATTTTAACGGGCAATACAAATGGCAGAAAACCTGAACAACTAAATCTCCAAGGAAATGACAGGTCTGTAGGATTTTTTCTTCTGTGCCAAACGAGGGGAAAGGAATTGAGCATTTAAACATGGCTGCCGGCATCCAAACAGCCGACTGCCAGACGTACAACTAGGCGAAGTGTATAATCTCATCTATACTGACGTTATCTGTTGACGTAGCATCATTTCTGTCACCATCATATCACCTGTACCAGTGTAAACGAGAGGAAACACAGGAGACATCGTCAAATCAGCAGTACAAAACTCCAAAGTTATAGGTCGGAAATCCCTCAGAGCCAGTCGTGAGAAAGAAGTGAATAGTTAAATTCAGGTTTAATGTTTTAGTAGTGGACCTATATTCAGCTGACCAGGTACAGTGAGAGAATTCATAGCAGAAACGCCAAATTTATCTATAAAAACTCAAGGAGAAAGTCAGGTGATTGGTGGCGTTACTCCCTCAGTGTTTTAAAATGGCTGAGTCAGCAGAACAGGTCGGAGACAAACAACACCACACAACCCCCGATAAATGGAATTGAGGGGGATTTGGGAAGATAAAAACATGGATTAAACCTTTCTGAATACTACCAGAATGGAAAGGAGTTAGAAGTTAATTGAGGAAGCCAGATGTGAAGTGAGATGGGAAGGGGAGTGTGTAATAAGGGCTTAACTGTAGGGTTTTGTGAAGTTAAGGAAAAGTGAAGGTGAAGAGGGTCCTTGAAGTGGAAATTTTACTAGGAATTAGTGGTGGATTGCTAAAAGCAGATACTAAGTGTACTAGGGACTGGACAAGAGAAATAAAGATTATTGTATTGAGTAAAAGAGCGAAGAGTGAAAATGGCAGGCATTAGGGGGGGTTACAGGCTGCCATAATTTTATTTATATTTCGTCTTCAATTCCATGAAGAAAGAAATCAGTCATGGGGGTTGGAAAAGGTGGCAATGGAGTAACAGCGCCCTGGACAGTAAAAAGCCCAACAGTTGCCATCCTACAGAAAAGTAAATTTCACTATCGCCGCAAGGTATGAACACCGCTTACCTAAACAAAAAACTGTTGGAACACAGCTCTTATTGTAGCGCTCTTAAGTGGTGATATCCAATTAATTCCAGGACCTCAAACTATTGTGCAGAGCAAAACAGACAGATAAATGATGGCGATAATTGACGTCTAGTAGCTAGGAATGAAACCTTAACTCCATATGTAATGCATACCATAGGTCAATGTGAGACAATTACAAGCCATTATTATCTCAAACACTACAAAAACAGCTGCTCTTACACTTTTGCTAAAGTACGCATGAAAACAGAAAAGGCTCCTTATGTAAAATATGTAAGGGGTGGGTGCATGATGGGATGTATGTACCAATTATAACAACGGTGCCTGAATTCTTTTGTGTGTAACAAATGCATTTGGCACAGTTACCATTAGCTGTGATGACATTGATTTACCTAATTTTAATACAAATGACCATATATTGATGATTATGATTGTTGTTATGAAAAAAGGCCTTCACTCCTTTATTCATGTAAATGCAAAGATCACTCTTCCTAATTGGCAGAGATTAGTGGATTCGAGCTAAACAAAATAGGGACGGGCAGTTAACCATCTCTGAATCTTGGTTGATGATACGGTGACTGACGAACGGGTCAAATAGATGGTTACATATAAAACGCTTAGATAGGTACAGAAAGGGTGGTGGGAGTATGTGCCTACATTAGAAATGACTTAGCTTACAAACCCAAGACCTGATTTAGATTACAATAAACTGGAGATTCTCTGGTTTTGCCGCCCCCCCCCCCCCCCCCCCCCCCCCCGCTGCTTCCTAAGGACCAAACCAGCTTAGTAGGAAACTAGTTACCGCCCATCCACCCAGGGCCGTCTTAGAAGACTTTTCAGAGTCTTGTCCGGAGTTGAAAACAAATTGCGAGACAATAATACTGGGCGACTTCAATATCTGTTTCAGCAGCAAAATAACGGGCTTTGCAAGAGGTGTGTGATTGGTTTGAAAAACCGACAAGTTGAAGATTGTAGACACTTATGACAGCAAATGGGAATCTTTATTCAGGAAAAACGTTTCGCCACACAGTGGCTTCATCAGTACCAATTACATCAGAGGTAGGGCGTAAGGAGAGGAGGAGAATGATGGTAATCAGTCACTCCAACCTGGAGTCGATGTGTTCAGTCCAATCAATCTCGTGTAGAATGTACAGCATAGGGCCGTAGACGTGGTTATATACTGTAGTGAGGTGACGTGAAAGCAGGTGGATGCGGGGTCATAGTGGTTACTATCCACTAGTGAGTAGGTCTTCGTCCAAAGGTTGGAACAAGTGTTGAAGAATTCTTTGTAACAGAATCCCATGTGTACTGCAGTGTCTGAAAGTTGTGTGTATGGTTTGAAAAACCGACAGTTGGAAGATTGAGACACTTATGCTGCAAATGGGAATCTTTATTCAGGAAGACGTTTCGCACACAGTGGATTCAGAACAGTCCATACAAGAGGTTAGGCCTACCCAGGACCAGTCTTAGTTAAAGACTTTTCAGAGTCTTATCGGAGTTGAAAAACAATTGCGAGGACAATAATACTGGCGCGATTTCAATATCTGTTTTCAGCAGCAAAATAACGGGCTAGCAAAAGGTATAAGCAAATTCTAGGATTTAAATAGTTACACTCGACTAATTAAATACTACAAACCGGATCACACAGTTATCCAAGCCACCCTAATGACCCCATACTTTGTAAACCGCTCTGAGGAACATTAGTCAGTCAGGCGTCATTACCACAGGTCTCTTAAGTGATTCATTTCATCATTTACTGCCACCAGGAAAATCACTACGGGATAGGATGGCCTACAAAGGACAATTAAAAATGAGGTCAAATAGAAACTAAGTAAAGAAACACTGGTAAATTGGCTACACAATTGTGACTGAGAACAGAGATAACAAGTTGCACGGATCGTAAAACGATGCCTGGGAAAATTAAAACAATGTTCACTACCATCCTTGATAAATTGCACCAGTTAAAGAGGTTAGAATTTAAACGAAGAACTGACACCCTGCGTGAATACTGAGATATTAGTTAATATGAAATTCAGAGACCAGCTGCTAAAAAGATTTAAAGCAAACAGACAGGATATTGCAGCACTAAAATGAATTCCAAAGGTGTTAAAAAAACAGCGTCAGATAGTGTTTTGGGTTTTAGGGTTTTGGGAAATTGTAGACATTGGCAAGTTGTTGGTCCACTCTTGATCTTTCCTTTGTAATGTGGTAGTAAGTAGGGTGACTTGGTCTTTTAGAGTTTTTGATGGTGTCTAGGGACCGGGTGTGGGTGTTGCTTTGTTGTTCTAGAGTGCTTAGTTTATGTTCTAGAGCCAGTGATCTTGTTGAGGTAATCTGCATTGCTAGCCTTAGTTCCTGCTATTTCTTGAGTTAGTTGGTGATCGATTGGTTCTGAATCATAGGAGTTTAGCTATTTCTGGGTCAGTGATCTTCTTTACATCAAATACTGGGAAGGAGTTATCTTGGACTGTAGCGGGGGCCATGTTTGTTGTCGTCTGTCGTGTGTTGTGGTGATGCCAGTGGGTGATGAGGGTTGTGTCCTGGCTGGCAGTACCACAAGTTTTCCTCGTGTTATTACTACTCTCACCTTTGATGTTAGAGAGTCTTAGTGGTTACTGGATCTTCTTTTATTGTTCTGCACCCTTGTCCATTGGCTGTGGTTCGGGTGAATAGTAGGCGATGGGTGATGGGTGAATGTAGTGGAGTATCACTTCAGTGGCAGCGGGGTAGGAGGTGTAGTACGAGTCCTATTTGTTGGTAATTTGTGAACTTTTGGGTGATTTCTGCAGTTGCTTTATATCATTCTGGGTATCCACATATGTTAGTGTTATGCGGGTCTTGATTAGGTCATCACTGGGCTGCTGGGAACCTCAGGTAGAAGTAAAAATAGAGGACAAGGTTCCTGTTGCTGCTGCCACTCCACAGCTGATGGCTGGACTAATATTGCACCAGTTAAAGAGGTTAGGATTAAACGAAGAACTGAACCCTGGATGACTACTGAGATATTAGATAATATGAAATTCAGAGACCAGCTGCTAAAAAGATTTAAAGCAAACAGACAGGATATTGCAGCACTAAATGAATTCCAAAGGGTGAGGAACAGAGTACAGAAACTAATAAAAGGAGCAAAGGCAAAGCACTATTGCTCAAAAATTGAAGAGTATAAGCATAACCCCAGAAAGCTCTGGCAACAACTAAAACAGTTGGGGTATAGCCATAAGCCAGTAGATAGTCTAACTAGTACTCACTATCGATAATGAGGTATGCCACGAAACATCTAAGGTGGCAAATTGCTTTTAATTCCTACTACACATCTGTTGCATCAACACTAGTAAGTAAACTACCAGCTGCATCAAATACCTTTAACACAGACTCTGATAAGTTTCAAACATACTATACCAATAAAGGGGTAACCCCAAACAGTTGTCAACTAGTAAGTGTATCTCATGAATTCATTCAAAAAGAACTAAGCAGGTTAACCCAACTAGAGCACAGGCCCTGATAACATCCCGTCTAAGTTCCTAAAAGATGGTGCTTCTGAACTGTCAATCCCTATTGCTCACATAATAAATCTATCAATCACCACTAATACCATACCGGAGGGGTTCAAGGAGGCCAGAGTTACTCCTATCTTCAAGAAAAATAATAGGTCTGATGTAAGCAACTATAGGCCTGTTAGTATACTCAGTATAATATCTAAAATTCTGGAGAGGGCGGTGTATTCTCCAAGTAGTTAAGTACCTTAATGACAACAGCATTCTCCATAGCTATCAATCGGGCTTTAGAAGATCCTACTCAACCGACACCTCCCTTATATATCTGATGGATTACCTGAGAACTGAAATGTCAAAGGGGAACCTCATAGGTATGGTAACCTTAGACCTGCAAAAGGCCTTCGATACTGTCAACCACAATATATTATGTAAGAAACTTCAAGCTATCGGTATAGGTTCTGTAGACTGGTTTAAGTCCTACCTTAGCAACAGGAGACAAATAGTCAAAATCAACAAAACGGAATCAGAACCCCTGCCGATAACATGTGGAGTTCCCCAAGGTAGTATTCTGGGTCCCTTATTTATTCTTATGTTATGTCAATGATATGCCTATCAGTGTCAAGTGCAAACTCCTACTGTATGCAGATGACAGTGCTCTGTTAGTGACAGGTAAAGACCCACAAGATATTGCTAATATTTTAACACTGGAACTGGAGTCCTGCAGCAAATGGTTAGTAGACAACAAACTATCATTACACCTAGGGAAAACTGAAACCATTCTCTTTGGCACAAAACATAAACTGAGAAGGGTAAATAATTTTAATGTTCAGTGTAATGGGGAGCCCATCACTTTGGTTTCATCAGTAAAATATCTGGGAATCCCCTTTGACCCATGCATGTCAGGAGAATTGATAGGGAACAGTGTAGTAAAGAAAGCGAATGCCAGACTGAAGTTCCTGTATAGATAAGCACAGTGTCTACCTACTGAGGCTCGCAGGACCCTATGTCTAGCCCTTATACAATGCCATATGGATTACGCTTGCTCTTCATGGTACTCTGCCTCGACAAAAAAACTGAAAGATAGACTGCAAATCACCCAGAACAAAATCGTAAGATTCATCCTGGGGCTGGGACCAAGAGAACATGTAGGCCAGGATGAATTACAGCAGTTGGATATGCTGAATGTTGAAGACAGAGTAAAACAACTGAAGCTAAATCATGTTTATAAAATTGCTCACAAACAGTGTCCAGAATATCTTGCTGTCAATTTTGTCAAGGTTGGGAACCAAAGCAAAGACCTGGGAGTGATTATGTCGGAGGATCTCACCTTCAAGGACCATAACATTGTATCAATCGCATCTGCTAGAAAAATGACAGGATGGATAATGAGAACCTTCAAAACTAGGGAGGCCAAGCCCATGATGACACTCTTCAGGTCACTTGTTCTTTCTAGGCTGGAATATTGCTGCACTCTAACAGCACCTTTCAAGGCAGGTGAAATTGCCGACCTAGAAAATGTACAGAGAACTTTCACGGCGCGCATAACGGAGATAAAACACCTCAATTACTGGGAGCGCTTGAGGTTTCTAAACCTGTATTCCCTGGAATGCAGGAGGGAGAGATACATGATTATATACACCTGGAGAAATCCTAGAGGGACTAGTACCGAACTTGCACACGAAAATCACTCACTACGAGAGCAAAAGACTTGGCAGACGATGCACCATCCCCCAATGAAAAGCAGGGGTGTCACTAGCACGTTAAGAGACCATACAATAAGTGTCAGGGGCCCGAGACTGTTCAACTGCCTCCCAGCACACATAAGGGGGATTACCAACAGACCCCTGGCAGTCTTCAAGCTGGCACTGGACAAGCACCTAAAGTCAGTTCCTGATCAGCCGGGCTGTGGCTCGTACGTTGGTTTGCGTGCAGCCAGCAGCAACAGCCTGGTTGATCAGGCGCTGATCCACCAGGAGGCCTCGTCACAGACCGGGCCGCGGGGGCGTTTAGATTATTTGATATTATTTCTTATTTTATGACCCCCGAAACTCTCTCCAGGTAAACTCCAGGTAGTACTAGGTGGAGAGAGCATAACTTTGTAGTACCCACAGTCATTGGCCAGGCTTCAAACACCTTTTATTTTACAGCAATAAAGGAATGGGACAGACTACCCGCACATGTCAAAGCCAGTCATAGCATGAACCAGTTCAAGAAGAGTGCCAAAAGGTGTCTGATGAATGTAGCTACAGAAAGGGAGGGGAATGATTTTCTATTTTTTAGCTAACATACGTGCAAATTTTACCTTATTCCTAGTAATGACCCTCGTATTGTAAATAGTCTTAATGACCCTCGTGTAGTAGATAGTCTTTTTAGTAATAATAAGATGTTATCTTTATTGTAGAATAATAAGAAAATATTATAACCTTTATATTATAATAATAAGGTAAAAGGACCCCAATGGAAATAAGTCACTCTGACTTTTTTGGGTTATCCCAGGTTCTCTACACATATGCTGCTACGTATGATAATTCTATGTAACTGTATTTGTGTATACCTGAATAAACTTACTTACTTACTTACTTACACACTTACACTCACAAACGCACTTGACTATAATCACAGAAATACGAATCTTAATCATAAAATAATGAATCCTAACTAGTCATAAGTTTGCCTGTGATACTACAATATAGAACCTGTGTATTGTGTCAAAACAAAAGCATTTACATTGCTAATCTCACAAACTATAATATAGTCACTTAGCCTTAATACCAGCTTACTCCATAATCTGTATTAATTTAGAGTTAAGAATTAATCTAAGTCTGCCCGAAATGCCTAACCATGCTAGGTGTCCTAGTGCCCCCCTCTGTTATTAGTATTTTATAACATATAAACCACACAATATCCAAAGTCCAGTCCCTGGACCAATTATGTACCTCTGTAATCTTTTGACTACCGCCCACAGGATGGGTATGGGGTGCATAATAAACATTTTAAACTAACAATATCCAAAATCTGTAAATCAGTGTTCAACGGGAAGACAACATGGCAGAAAACCTGATCAACTAAATCTCCAAGGAAATGACAGGTCTGTAGGACATTTTTCTTCAGTGCCAAACGAGGGAAGAATTGAGCCTTTAAACATGGCTGACGGCATCCAAACAGCAGCTACTGCCAGACGTACAACTAGCGAAGTGAAATTCTCATCTTTACTGACGTTCATCTGTTGACAGTAGCATCATATCTGTACCACCATCATATCACCTGTACCAGTGCTAACCAGAGGGAAACACAGGAGACATTGTCAAATCAACAGTACAAAACTCCAAGGTATAGGACGGTTATCCCTCAGTGCCAGTCGTGGGAAAGAAATGAATAGTTAAATAGTCAAGGTTAATGTTTTAGTAGCTGACCTATATTCAACTGACCAGTGTACAGTGAGAGAATCATGGCAGAAAAAGCCAAATATATCTATAAACTCAAGGTAAGTCAGGTTGTAGATGGCGTTACTCCCCTCAGTGTTTTAAAAATGGCTGAGTCAGCAGAACAGGTCAGGAGACAACAACACCACACAACCCCCGATAAATGGAATTGAGGGGGATTTGGAAGGATAAAAGCATTGATTAAACCTTTCTGGTCTTCCAGAATGGAAAGGAGTTAGAAGTTAATTGGTGAAGCCAGACTGTGAAATGAGGTGGGAA
>NC_069470.1:28276742-28291938 GCF_026875155.1 Cherax quadricarinatus
ATTTTTAAAAACTGAGGGGAGTAACGCCATCTACAACCTGACTTACCTTGAGTTTATAGATATATTTGGCTTTTTCTGCCATGATTCTCTCACTGTACACTGGTCAGTTGAATATAGGTCAGCTACTAAAACATTAACCTTGACTATTTAACTATTCATTTCTTTCCCACGACTGGCACTGAGGGATAACCGTCCTATACCTTGGAGTTTTGTACTGTTGATTTGACAATGTCTCCTGTGTTTCCCTCTGGTTAGCACTGGTACAGGTGATATGATGGTGGTACAGATATGATGCTACTGTCAACAGATGAACGTCAGTAAAGATGAGAATTTCACTTCGCTAGTTGTACGTCTGGCAGTAGCTGCTGTTTGGATGCCGGTCAGCCATGTTTAAAGGCTCAATTCTTTCCCTCGTTTGGCACTGAAGAAAAATGTCCTACAGACCTGTCATTTCCTTGGAGATTTAGTTGATCAGGTTTTCTGCCATGTTGTCTTCCCGTTGAACACTGATTTACAGATTTTGGATATTGTTAGTTTAAAATGTTTATTATGCACCCCATACCCATCCTGTGGGCGGTAGTCAAAAGATTACAGAGGTACATAATTGGTCCAGGGACTGGACTTTGGATATTGTGTGGTTTATATGTTATAAAATACTAATAACAGAGGGGGGCACTAGGACACCTAGCATGGTTAGGCATTTCGGGCAGACTTAGATTAATTCTTAACTCTAAATTAATACAGATTATGGAGTAAGCTGGTATTAAGGCTAAGTGACTATATTATAGTTGTGAGATTAGCAATGTAAATGCTTTTGTTTTGACACAATACACAGGTTCTATATTGTAGTATCACAGGCAAACTTATGACTAGTTAGGATTCATTATTTTATGATTAAGATTCGTATTTCTGTGATTATAGTCAAGTGCGTTTGTGAGTGTAAGTGTGTAAGTAAGTAAGTAAGTAAGTAAGTTTATTCAGGTATACACAAATACAGTTACATAGAATTATCATACGTAGCAGCATATGTGTAGAGAACCTGGGATAACCCAAAAAAGTCAGAGTGACTTATTTCCATTGGGGTCCTTTTACCTTATTATTATAATATAAAGGTTATAATATTTTCTTATTATTCTACAATAAAGATAACATCTTATTATTACTAAAAAGACTATCTACTACACGAGGGTCATTAAGACTATCTACAATACGAGGGTCATTACTAGGAATAAGGTAAAATTTGCACGTATGTTAGCTAAAAAATAGAAAATCATTCCCCTCCCTTTCTGTAGCTACATTCATCAGACACCTTTTGGCACTCTTCTTGAACTGGTTCATGCTATGACTGGCTTTGACATGTGCGGGTAGTCTGTCCCATTCCTTTATTGCTGTAAAATAAAAGGTGTTTGAAGCCTGGCCAATGACTGTGGGTACTACAAAGTTATGCTCTCTCCACCTAGTACTACCTGGAGTTTACCTGGAGAGAGTTTCGGGGGTCATAAAATAAGAACTATATATAATAAAAATAATTCTAAACGCCCCGCGGACCGGTCTGTGTCGAGGCCTCCTGTGGTATCAGCGACTGATTCAACCAGGCTGTTGCTGCTGGCTGCACGCAAACAAGTACGAGCACAGCCGGTGATTCAGGAATGACTATATGGTGCTTGTCCTGTGCCAGCTTGAAGACTGCCAGGGAGTCTGTGGTAAATCCCCCTTATGTGTGCTGGGAGGGCAGTTGACAGTCTCGGGCCCATGAACTTTTTGTATGGTTCTTAATTCGTGCTAGTGACTCTCTCTGCTTTTAATTGTGGGGATGGTGCTCGTCTGACAAGTCTTTTGCTCTCGTAAGATGAGTGATTTTCGTGTGCAAGTTTGGTACAGTCCTCTAGGGATTGTCCAAGGAGTATATAATCAATGTATCTCTCCCTCCTGAATTTCCAGAATACAGAGTTTAGAAACCTCAAGCGCTCCCAGTAATTGAGGTGTTTTATCTCGTTATGCGCGGTGAAGTTCTCTTGTTACATTTTCTTTAGTTCGCAATTTCACCTGCCTTGAAAGGTGCTGTTAGAGTGCCAAGCAATATTCCAGCTAGAAAAGAACAAGTGACCTGAAGAGTGTCATCTGGGGCTTGGCCTCCTAGTTGTGAAGGTTCTCATTATCCATCCTGTCATTTTTCTAGATATGCGATTGATTCAATGTTTATGGTCTTGAGGTGAGATCCTCCGACATAATCACTCCCAGGCTCTTTGCCTGGTTCCAACCTGAAAAAAATTGACAAGCAAGATATTCTGGACACTGGTTTGTGAGCAATTTTATAAACATGATTTAGCTCAGTTGTTTTACTCTGTTTCTACATTCAGCTATCCAACTGCTGTTAATTTCATCCTGGCCTACATGTCTCTTGGTCAGCCCAGGATGAATCTTACGATTTTGTTCTGGGTGATTTGCAGTCTATCTTTCAGTTTCTTTTTTGTCGAGCAGAGTACATGAAGAGCAAAGTGTCAATCATATGGCATTGTATAAGGGTAGACATTAGGGTCTGCGAGCCTCGGGTTGACACTAGTGCTTATCTATACAGGAACTTCAGTTGGCATTGCTTTTCTTACTACACTGTTCCTATCAATTCTTCCCTGACTTGCATGGGTCAAAGGTGATCCCGATATTTTACTGTGATCGAAACCAATGTGATGGTCTCACATTACAGAAATTAAAATTATTTACCCTTCTCAGTTTCTGTTTTTTGCCAAAGAGGAATGTTTTTCAGTTTTCCTATGTGTAATATAGTTTTTAGTCTTACTAACCATTAGCTGCAGGACTCCAGTTCACGTGTTAAATATAGCAATTATCTTGTGGATCTTTACTGTCACTAACAGGCTCACTGATTGTATCTGATACAGTAGGAGTTTGCACTTGACAATGATAGGCATTCATTGACAAACATAAGATATATAAGGGACCCAGCTACTACCGTGGGGGACTCCACATTGTTATCGGCAGGGGTTTATGATTCCGTTTTGTTGTTTGACTATTTGTCTACTAGTTGCTAAGGTTTTAGGACTTAAACCAGTCTACTCAGAACCTATACCTCTAGCTTGAAGTATTTTACATAATATATTGTGGTTACAGTTCGAATGCTTTTTGCAGGTCTAAGGATACCATACATGATGTTCCTTTGACATTTCATGAATTCACAGTAATCCCATCCGATTAATAATGGCTGTGCTGTTGAGTAGGATTAGGATCTTCTAAAAGCGATTGATAGCTATGGAGAATGCTGTTGCATTAAGATTAAGGTACTTAACTACTGAGAAACCACGCCACTCCCAGAATTATAGATATTATATGGAGTCTACTAACAGGCCAATCGTTGCTTACCTAGACCTTATTTTTCATGTAGATAGGAGTAACCTCTGGCTCCTGAACCCCATCCGGATACGAGTTATAAGAGGTGATTGAAATGATTTATTAAGTGCGCAATAGGGATTGACAGTTCAGACAGCCCACATCTTTAGGAACTTGGACGGGATTGTTTATCAGGGCTGTGCTCTTAGGAGGGTTTAACCTCGCCTAGTTCTTTTTGAATGCAAGTCATGAGATACACTTACTAGTTGACAACTGTTTGGGGGTTACCCCTTTATTGTAATAGTTGTTTGAAACTTATCAGAGTCTGATGTTAAAGGTATTTGCAATGCAGCTGGTTAGTTTACTTACTAGGTTGATGCAACAGATGTGTAGTAGAGTAATAAAGCAATTTGCCACATTAGATGTTTCGTGCATACTCATTATCAGGATAGTGGAGTACTATGTTAGACCTATCTACTGGCTTATCGCTATACCCAAACTGTTAGTTTGTTGCAGAAGGCTTTCTGGTAGTGGGTGCCTTTATACTCTTCAATTTTTGAGCAATAGTGGCTTATGCCTTTGTCCTTTTATATGTCTCTGTACTTGTTCCTCACCTTTGGAATTCATTTAGTGCTGCAATTATCCTGTACTGCTTTGCTTTAAATCTTTTTAGTCAGCTGGTCTCTGAATTTCCATATTATCTATATATTCAGTAGTCTCCCAGTGGTTCAGTTCTTCGTTAATCTGCCTCTTTAACTGGTTTGCATATTATCAAGGATGGTAGTGAACTTTGTTTTGATTTTTTTACCAGGTCATCGTTGACGTTCCGTTCTGCAACTTGTTATTCTGTCAGTCACAATTGTGTTGCCTATTTACAGTGTTTCTTACTGTAGTTTTAGTTGACCTCATTTTTAGATTGTCCTGTGTAGCCTATCCTATCCTAGTGATTTCCTGGTGCAGTAAATGATGAAAATGATCTCTAAGACCTGTGTGTTTTGACCGCCCTGACTAGACAATGTTCTCAGCGCAGTTACAAAGTATGTGGGCAATTAGGGTGGCTGAGAACTGTAGTGAATCCAGGCTTGATTTTTAGGTTGTATTTAAATAGTCAGAGTGTAAATATTTAAGTCTAGAATTTGCTTATACCTTTAGCATAGCCGTTATTTTGCTGCTGAAAAACAGATATGAAGTCGCAGTATTATTGTCATCGCATTGTTTTCAACTACCGGATCAAGACTCTGGAATAAGACTTCTATGAATGTACCTGGGTAGGGAGGGAGCGTAACTAAGTTTCTACTAAGATGGGTTTGGTCTGGGCAGCAGCACTTCAAACCATTGAATCTCCAGTTTAATGTTATTTAAATCAGGTTTGGGTAGTAAGCTAAGTCATTTCTAATGTAGGCCATACATCACCACCCTTTCTGTTCTATCTAAGCGTTTTATTTTGTAACCTTCTCATTTTGACCTCGTCGTCAGTCCACACGTATCATCCAACCATGATTGCACAGAGATGGTTATATAACTGCCCACCTTCATTTTGTTGTAGAATCTCTAATCTCTGCCAATTTAGGAAAGAAGTGATCTTTGCGTTGACATGAATACAAGGGAAGGCCTGTTTTCATAAACAATCATAATATCAATATATGGCAATGGGTCATTTGTATTAAAAATTAGGTAAATTCAATGTCATCATTGCTATAGGTAACTGTGCAAAGTGCATTTGTTTCACACAAAATGTATTTGCCCAGTTACTATAATTGTAGATACCCAATCATGCACCACCCATTACACATTTTACATAGTGCCTTTTCGGTTTTTTTTTTTCATGGCGTACTTTAGTACAGTTTGCCACCTGTTTGTAGTGTTGAGTAATAAATGGCTGTATTGACTCACATTGACCTATGTATGCATTACATTTGGAGTTAGGTATCATTCCTGCTTACTTGACAATCATTATCGCACGTTCATTTTTCTGTCTGTTTGCCTCCTGCACCAATAGTTTGAGCGTCTGAATTTATTTGGATATCACCACTTTAAGGTGCTACAATATGAGCTGTGATGCCCTGTTTTTGTTTGGGTATGCAGTGTTTGCCTACCTTGCGAGTGTGATTGACATTTAACTTTTTGGTAGGTTGCAACTGTGGGCTTTTACTGTCCGGGCGCTGTTACTCCATTCACATTTTCCAGCCCCATGACTGATTTCTTTCTTATGGAATTGAAGAAGAAAGATAAATATAATTATGGGACAGCCTGGTACCCCCCTAAATGCCTGCCATTTTCACTTCTTCGCTATTTTACTCATGACATATAATATTTTTTCTCTTTTCAGTCCCTAGTACACGTAGTATCTGCTTTAGCAGAACCACCACTGAATTAATATGTAAAATTTTCTCTTTCAAAACCCTCTTCACTTGCTCACTTTCCTAACTACAGACAAACCCCGTATGTTCACCCCTTATTACACACTCCCCTTCCCACCTCACTTCACAGTGGCTTCACCAATTAACTTCTGTAATCCTTTCCATTCTGGAAGACCAGAAGGTTTAATCAATGCTTTTATCCTTCCAAATCCTCCCTCAATTCCATTTATCGGGGTTGTGTGTGTTGTTGTTCCTGATGTTCTGCTGACTCAGCACATTTTTAAAAATGAGGGCAGTAACGCATTACACCTGACTTACTTGAGTTGTATAGATATATTTGCGTTTTCTTCCATGAGTCTCTCACTGTACACTGGTCAGTTGAATTAGGTAAGCTACTTAAAAACTTAACCTTGACTATTTATTATTATTATTTCCCACGACTTGGCACTGAGGGATAACGTCTATACTTGGAGTTTTGTACTGTTGATTTGAAAATGTGTCTCCTGTGTTTCCCTTATGCGTTGCAAATTGTACAGGTGATATGATGGTCGGTAAGATATGATGTACTGTCAAACAGATGAAACGTCAGTAAAGATGTGGAATTTTCACTTCGCTAGTTGACGTCTGGCTGTAGCTGCATGTTGGATGCGGTCAGGCCATGTTTATAGGCTCAATTCTTTCCCTCGTTTGGCACTGAGAAAAATGTCTACAGACTCTGTATTTCTTGGAGATTTAGTTGATCAGGTTTTCTGCTGTTGTCTTCACGTTGAACAATGATTTACAGATTATGGATATTGTTAGTTTAAAATGTTTATTATGCACCCCATACCCAGCCTGTGGGCGGTAGTCAAAAAGATTCAGAGGTACATAATTGGTCCAGAGGATCTGGACCTTGGATATGGTTGTTGGATTTATATGTTATAAAATACTATAACAGGAGTGGGGGCACTAGGTCACATAGCATGTTAGGCATTTCTGAGGCGCAAGACTTAGATTAATTCTTAAACTCTAAATTATACAGATTATGGAGTAAGCCTGGTATTTAGGCTAAGTGACTATAATATAGTTTTGTGTTTGAGGTTTAGCAAGTAAAGTTTTGTTTTGACACAATACAAAGGTTACTATATTGTAGTATCACAGCAAACTATATGACTAGTTAGGATCATTTATTTTATGATTAAGATTCGTAATTTCTGTGATATAGTCGCAAGTGCGTTTGTGAGTGTAAGTGTGTAAGTAAGTAAGTAAAGTAAGTAAGTTTATTCAGGTATTACACAAATGCAGTTACATAGACATTATCATACGTAGCAGCATATGTTGCCTAGAGAACTGGATAACCAACCGTCAGAGTGACTTATTTCCATTGGGGTCCTTTTAACTTATTATTATGTATAACGGTTATAATATTCTTCTTTAATATTCTACAATGAAGATAACATCTTATTATTACTAAAAAGACTATCTACTACACGAGGGTCATTAAGACTATTTACAATACGAGGGTCATTACTAGGAATAAGGTAAAATTTGCACGTATGTTAGCTAAAAAATAGAAAATCATTCCCCTCCCTTTCTGTAGCTACATTCATCAGACACCTTTTGGCACTCTTCTTGAACTGGTTCATGCTATGACTGGCTTTGACATGTGCGGGTAGTCTGTCCCATTCCTTTATTGCTGTACAATAAAAGGTGTTTGAAGCCTGGCCAATGACTGTGGGTACTACAAAGTTATGCTCTCTCCACCTAGTACTACCTGGAGTTTACCTGGAGAGAGTTTCGGGGGTCATAAAATAAGAAATAATATCAAATAATCTAAACGCCCCCGCGGCCCGGTCTGTGACGAGGCCTCCTGGTGGATCAGCGCCTGATCAACCAGGCTGTTGCTGCTGGCTGCACGCAAACCAACGTACGAGCCACAGCCCGGCTGATCAGGAACTGACTTTAGGTGCTTGTCCAGTGCCAGCTTGAAGACTGCCAGGGTCTGTTGGTAATCCCCCTTAAGTGTGCTGGGAGGCAGTTGAACAGTCCGGGCCCCTGAACACTTATTGTATGGTCTCTTAACGTGCTAGTGACACCCCTTGCTTTGTCATTGGGGATGGTGCATCGACTGCCAAGTCTTTTGCTCTCGAGTGAGTGATTTATTCGTGTGCAAGTTCGGTACTAGTCCCTCTAGGATTTCCAGTGTATATAATCATGTACTCTCCCTCCTGCATTCCAGGGAATTACAGGTTTAGAAAAACCCTCAAGCGCTCCCAGTAATTGAAGGTGTTTTATCTCCGTTATGCGCGGCCGTGAAAGTTCTCTGTACATTTTCCTAGGTCGGCAATTTCACGCTGCCTTGAAAGGAGCTGTTAGAGTGCAAGCAATATTCCATCCTAGAAAGAACAAGTTGACCTGAAAGAGTTGTCAGCCATGGGCTTGGCCCCCCTAGTTTTTTGAATGGGGTGGTCTCAATTACCATTCCTGTCCATTATTATCTAGCAGATGCGATTTGATACAATTATTATGTCCTTGAAGGTGAGATCCTCCGACATAATCAAATCTCCCAGGGTCTTTGCTTGGTTACCCAACCTTGACAAAATTGACAGCAAGAAATTCCTGGACACTGATTGTGACAATTTTATAAACATGATAGTTAGCTTCCAGTTGTTTTCTCTGTCTTCAAAACATTCAGCAATTTATCCAACTGCTAGCCTGGTAATTCATCCTGGCCTACATGTTCTCTTGTCCCAGCCCAGGATGATTCTACATTTTGTTCTGGGTGATTTGCAGTCAATCTTCAGTTGTTTTTGTCGAGGCAGATACCATGAAGAGCAAGCGTAATCCATATGGCATTGTAAAAGGGGGAAGACATAGGGTCCTGCTAGCCACAGTAGTAGAAACACTGTGGCTTATCAATACAGTAAACTTCAGGTCCGTTGCATTCGCTTTCTTTACTACAACACTGGATCCCTAAATTCTCCTGAACATGCATGGGTCAAGGGAAATTCCCAGGATATTTATAGCTTATAAACCAAAGTGATGGGCTCCCTCATTACACTGAACGTTAAAATTATTTACCCTTCTCCGTTTATGTTTTGTGCCAAAGAGAATGGTTTCAGTTTTCCTAGGTGTAATGATAGTTTGTTGTTCTACTCACCATTTTGCTGCAGGACTCCAGTTCCTTGTTTAAAATATTAGGCAATATCTTTTGGGCTTTACGCTGTCCACTAACAGAGCAGCAGTGATCTGCATACAGTAGAGTTTGCACTTGACACTGATAGGCATATCAATGACATAACATAAGAATATAAGGAACCAGAATACTACCTTGGGAACTCCACATGTTATCGGCGGGTTCTATTCCGTTTGTTGATTTTCGAGTTTGGGCGTACTGCAGCGTGTCAGCGTGCCTCGTTGTGCTCACCGGGTTTTCCGTGTTTTCACGTCCGCTCCCATATCGTGCTAGCACTTTAATTTGTGTCATCAATCCTAAACATACTTCCCTCTAGCCGCCTGAACAATCTTGGGGCGGAAAACGATTATAATACTGAGTCAAAAAAGGATATAATTATGTTGCACTACCGATTTAAACTGCAGAGGGGAGATCATAGGCCTGTCCCGTGTGGAAAAAAATAATAATTGAACTTTTTCATGTCAAGAGGAAAGAAAGTCTCCCCAGATAACCATTTGATAACATAGTGTATCGTGTAAAACTACAGGCTCCCTATATATTGAGAATAAAGGCTAAAGTGTCATTTGAAACAGGGTGAATTTGTAAATGAAGTGATAATCCTATAGAGGCAGGTGCCAGAAGTCGCCAGAACTTAACACAGGTCAGCTGTTTTTTTAATAATCTTCCTGCTTGCCAGTGTAACTTCGCAAGAATCTAGTGATACCATGATTAGCAGAATTCAGTGTTGTAGTAGCAACTAACCAGTATTAATAATGGTACTTAGTGGAGTGGAGTGACATTTCATTAGTTTTCTTTTTCATGACATACGAGACGTTACTGTGAATTTCCATAGAACCTGTAGTTACCATCAGTCGAAATATACACCACGAGAAGCAATTATTACTACCGAAAAAGCGTCCTTTCCTCCAAAATTTGCACCAGTCAACTATAGTGATAAATATAGCATTTATTGTGAGGAGACGGAAAAAAAGAAAAAAAAATAAAAAAAAAAAAAAAAGAGAAAAGCCAGATACAGCGATTGATAAACAAGGATGTGACCGTCTTCATTGTAGAGCTGCCAGAAATCACCGCTCTTCAACACGCAAGTTTATACTTTTGAAATCAAGTCAAATCACATTTACAGCTACTCGGGGTAATTCTTCCAGTAGATCCTTCATGTGTTAGCACCAATAATCACCGACCAGTATGTTTTAAAATAAGTGACCCACTGATCAGAGCAGATCGTCTGGCCCCGAACCCTTGCCTGACCGAACCCTTGACTGGTCCGAACCCGGGACTGGTTTCAACAGTTTTCGTTGGACAATAAAGCAGACTGTAAAACGATGGGTTGTAGGCCCCTATAAACACAAACATTAAAAATTCAGGAAACGTGACGGTAAGCTGTCCAATAAACAAAAAGAGTTAGAAAACAAAATACAAATTAGCTAGAGCTTCATTTAAGGTTATTAATTAGAATTTTCAAAGGTTTGCTAGTAGAATGCAGTAAATCAAACAACCATTCAAATCATAATGAAGCCCTGTGTAGTCTGTGGTCAGTCAAACAAACCGGCTTCCCACATGGATAATTGTCATTTTTGTGGAAATTGGTGTCACGCCCCTTGTGGCAGATACCCAGAACTAGCTACAAGCAGTATTAAAACAGAGTAAGTGTTTTTTGGTATGCTCAAAAGAGGAAAAACTGGACTTAAATCACAAGGGTATTAAAAGAGGACAACATCAAAGCTGCTTTCATAGAAAACCTGGAAGCTTTCTACACAGATGGGAACATAAAATGTCTGGCTGAATGTCGGGCCACTTGATACTGGCCAATGTATCCATAAACTGTAAGGCTGGAGGTGATGTCCAGGTTAGTCAGTAAATGTGGGGCTGATATTGCTTTCCTGGGAGACAAGTAATGGTTAGCTGAGGTGCTGTCCTGGAGACAGGTTTAAAAAACAAAAAATGGTGAAGCTGGAGGTGCTGTCCTGGGAGACGAATGGTGAAAAGCTGAGGTGCTGTCCTGGAGACAGTAATGGTGAGCTGAGGGTGCTGTCCTGAGACAGAAATGGTGAAGCTGGAGGATAACTGTCCTGGTGAACAGAAATGTTGAAGCTGGAGTTGCTGTCCTGGGATACAGAAATGGTGAGCTGGAGATACTGTCCGGGAGACAGTAATGTGAAGCCTGGAGGTAGCAGTTCTGGGAGACAGAATGGTTAAGCTGGAAGATACTGTCCTGGAGACAGAAATGTGAAGCTGGAGATATTTCCAGGGAGTCGGGAAATTATACGCAGGAAGGAATACATATAAATGACCTCAAAGGGAACAGGAGCCATAGTAGGAAACAAGTGTAGTCAAAGATAAGATAAAACCAATATTGCAAACTAGGAAATACCGCAGGAATAGCAAACAAGAGGACTCCTAATAGCAATATGAGGAATAAATTTACTCAAAACAACTGGGTGGGAGCTCCATTGTTGGTGCTATGGAGGATAGAAGAAAGACAGGGAAACATGCACCAACGGGAATACATCCACAGAACCCATGGCAAGCGGAAACCAAGACTGTGCACATACTATATGTCACTTGGTAATCTGCTGGCATGGGAAATCTGGAATAACAGATGGGGACATGCAACTTTACCACCTAGAAAATGCCCGCCCTATATGACAACAGAAAATCAAACTCTCCCCTTTCCTGTACGCTTTTTTTCACCCTGAAATTTGGTACCACTTCCGTACAGGAAAGACTGTGCCTATAACTTTAAATTGCCAGGCATAATACCAATCAAAAGGGGACAAAAAGAGACAAAACATCCAGGCCAGGGGAAAACCTGGTATCCACAGCCACTCAAGGAGGGAGAAGGTTTTTTAGTGCCAGGAAGGAAAAAAAACTTGGCAGGAAAATGGCAGAAACTCGTACACCAAATCCAGGTCATTCCCTGGAGAGTAAACGCACAGTCCCGATGGGGCCTCCACTCCAAAACCACAGATACAGATACTAATGCCGGAAAAAAAATCCCCCCTCCAAGTACCAACAATACCACCAGTCCCGATAACATTCTTCTTTGGCAATATACAGGGTCTAAAGCCAGCTACAAACAACAAAAATACCTTTCATTCCGTGGACAGCTTGCAGAGGCAAAGGCAATGTTCGCAGGCTTTTCACTGAGACCCACAAAAGGATTCACTTGGACAAACGAAGTATGGAAACCCAGGTTACAACCAATACAGATGTGACAGAGTGAACAGGCAAAAAGGGGGGGGTTTTGCCTGTACATTGCAGAGTCACTTGTTTGCACAGAACTGCTTAATGCCTTCAAATGACGAGTGGAAGTTTAAGTAGTAAAGGGTCGAGACCAAAACCTAGGCATTGTGTTAGTCTACAAGCCTCCGGATGCAACATCCCTCAATTCCAGGAAAAACTGTTAAAAATAGCCCACTGTCTGGAAAATCTTCCAGCTCCTGCACCCAACACTTGCTCCTGGGGATTTCAACTTAAGGCACCTAAAATGGATAATATAGCAAATAATCATTGTTGCAGAAATAACACCAGGAGGCAGCTCTGATGAAAACTCACACTCACACGAGCTTTTAAATCTCTGCACAAAATTCAATTTAAACCAGCAAATAATAGAGCCTACAAGACTGGAGAATACACTAGACCTCATCTTCACTAACAATGATGATCTGATAAGAATGTCACCATATCAAAAACAATATACTCAGATCACAACATAATTGAGGTTTCAGACATGTATGCATGGAGCCCCAGACCGACAAAATGAGACTAGTCATGAGGAGCATTCACCAAATTCAACTTCAATAACAAAACATAAAGTGGGACCAAGTAAACCAAGTCCTAACCGATATAAGCTGGGAAGATATACTAAGCAACACAGACCCAAACTTATGCCAGAACAGATTAACTCGGTGGCACTCGATGTATGCACAAGGCTTATTCCTCTAAGAAAAAGGAGGAGTAGAGTGTAAAATAGAAAGAGACAGGCGCTCCCTTTACAGGCGACGGAAAAGAATAACAGAGCGGCTAAAAGAGGTCAATATATCTGAAATGCGCAGGGAGACACTGGTCAGAGAAATAGCAAGCATCGAACTTAAGCTAAAAGAATCCTTTAGGAGTCAGGAATCGCGGGAAGAACTAAAAGCCATAAATGAAATCGAAAGAAACCCAAAGTATTTCTTCTCCTATGCCAAATCAAAATCGAGAACAACGTCCAGTATTGGGCCCCTACTTAAACAAGATGGTCCTACACAGATGACAGCAAGGAATGAGTGAGCTACTCAAGTCCCAATATGACTCAGTTTTTAGCAAGCCGCTAACCAGACTGAGAGTCGAAGACCAAAATGAATTTTTTATGAGAGAGCCACAAAATTTGACTAACACAAGCCTATCCGATGTTATCCTGACGCCAAATGACTTCGAACAGGCGATAAATGACATGCCCATGCACTCTGCCCCAGGGCCAGACTCATGGAACTCTGTGTTCATCAGAACTGCAAGAAGCCCCTATCACGAGCCTTTTCCATCCTATGGAGAGGGAGCATGGACACGGGGGTCGTCCCTCAGTTACTAAAAACAACAGACATAGCCCCACTCCACAAAGGGGGCAGTAAAGCAACAGCAAAAGAACTACAGACCAATAGCACTAACATCCCATATCATAAAAATCTTTGAAAGGGTCCTAAGAAGCAAGATCACCACCATCTAGAAACCCATCAGTTACACAACCCAGGGCAACATGGGTTTAGAACAGGTCGCTCCTGTCTGTCTCAACTACTGGATCACTACGACAAGGTCCTAAATGCACTAGAAGACAAAAAGAATGCAGATGTAATATATACAGACTTTCCAAAAGCCTTCGACAAGTGTGACCAGGGCGTAATAGCGCACAAAATGCGCGCTAAAGGAATAACAGGAAAAGTCGGTCGATGGATCTATAATTTCCTCACTAACAGAACACAGAAGTAGTCGTCAACAGAGTAAAGTCCGAGGCAGCTACGGTGAA
The DNA here is from genome assembly GCF_026875155.1 of Cherax quadricarinatus. Lineage (NCBI taxonomy): Eukaryota > Metazoa > Arthropoda > Malacostraca > Decapoda > Parastacidae > Cherax > Cherax quadricarinatus. Next base: position 28,290,622 of record NC_069470.1, read on the forward strand.
AAAGCTCTGTCCCACAAGGCACAGTACTAGCTCCCATCTTGTTCCTCATCCTCATATCCGACATAGACAAGGATGTCAGCCACAGCACCGTGTTGTCTCTTTGCAGATGACACCCGAACTCTGCATGACAGTGTCTTCCATTGCAGACACTGCAAGGCTCCAGGCGGACATCAACAAATCTTTCAGTGGGCTGCAGAAAACAATATGAAGTTCACGATGAGAAATTTCAATTACTCAGATATGGTAAACATGAGGAAATTAAATCTTCATCAGAGTACAAAACAAATTCTGGCCACAAAATAGAGCGAAACACCAACGTCAAAGACCTAGGAGTGATTATGTCGGAGGATCTCACCTTCAAGGACCATAACATTGTATCAATCGCATCTGCTAGAAAAATGACAGGATGGATAATGAGAACCTTCAAAACTAGGGAGGCCAAGCCCATGATGACACTCTTCAGGTCACTTGTTCTATCTAGGCTGGAATATTGCTGCACTCTAACAGCACCTTTCAAGGCAGGTGAATTGCCGACCTAGAAAATGTACAGAGAACTTTCACGGCGCGCATAACGGAGATAAAACACCTCAATTACTGGGAGCGCTTGAGGTTTCTAAACCTGTATTCCCTGGAACGCAGGAGGGAGAGATACATGATTATATACACCTGGAAAATCCTAGAGGGACTAGTACCAAACTTGCACACGAAAATCACTCACTACGAAAGCAAAAGACTTGGCAGACGATGCACCATCCCCCAATGAAAAGCAGGGGTGTCACTAGCACGTAAGAGACCATACAATAAGTGTCAGGGGCCCGAGACTGTCAACTGCCTCCCAGCACACATAAGGGGGATTACCAACAGACCCCTGGCAGTCTTCAAGCTGGCACTGGACAAGCACCTAAAGACAGTTCCTGATCAGCCGGGCTGTGGCTCGTACGTTGGTTTGCGTGCAGCCACAGCAACAGCCTGGTTGATCAGGCGCTGATCCACCAGGAGCCTGGCACAGACCGGCCGCGGGGGCGTTGACCCCCGAAACTCTCTCCAGGTAACTCCAGGTATGTTGTCTCCTGTTGCTAAGGTAGGACTTAAACCAGTCTACAGAACCTATATACCGATAGCTTGAAGTTTCTTACATAATATATTGTGGTTGACAGTATCGAAGGCCTTTTGCAGGTCTAAGGTTACCATACCTATGAGGTTCCCCTTTGACATTAGTTCTCAGGGAATCCATCAGATTAATAAAGGGGGGGGGTCGGGGGTTTGGGAGGTCTTCTAAAGCCCCTTATAGCTAGGAGAATGCTGTTTTTGGGCTTT
>NC_069470.1:28292438-28308412 GCF_026875155.1 Cherax quadricarinatus
TTGGGGTTTAGTGGCACACAAGTGTCTTGCCCCCCTTCTCTAAGGACCATGGAGAGATTTTTTTTTCCGGCCCCACCCCCTTTGGGGGTATCAAATTGTTTAGAAGCTTCTTCACCCTCTTCCTCGGTTGCGTGTATTTCATCCAAAAAAACTTGTGGTTTATCCTTGTTGGTGTCCCCCCTCTGCTTTGTCTCCAGTGTCCTTCTGCCTCCACTGTAAATACTTCCTTTAATCCGTGTTAAGCTCTTCACATAAGAATGTAGGAACACTGCAGAAGGCCTACTGGCCATAGGAGCAGGTCCTTATCAAAACGACATCTACCTAAAGCTACTCAATGAAATAACTCCCGTACCCCTTGACACCAATCAAACCCAGCCCTCCCACTCATATATTTGTCCAGTATTCTTAAGCTACCAAGGTCCTAGCCTCTATCACCCCATGGGAAGACTGTTCCAAGCATATACAACTTGTTAGAAAACCAGTACTTACTATGTCTTTTCTAAATCTAAATTTATCCAACTTAAACCCTTATTCCTGGTTCTTACTGGTTCGACACCCCTCGTACTTTATTAATGTCTCCCTTGTTTATGCCCGTTCATCCATTTACACTTCAATGATATCTCCCCTTATTCTACGCCTCTCCAGAGAGTATAGATTTAAGGCTTTAAGTCTATCTTCTCGGGAGGTTCCTTACACGTAAATCATTTTAGTCATTCTTCTCTGTATGTTCTCTAATGAGTCTATGTCCTTTCCTGTAGTTTGGGACCAAAAACTGAGCAGCATAATTAAATGAGGCCTCACTAGTGATGATAGAGCTGTTAAAAAAAACTTTTGGACTTCTGTTACTTATACTTCTTGAGATAAATCCAAGTAATCTGTTGGCCTTGTTGCGCACACTAAGGCACTGCTGTCTTGGCTTTGATTTCTGCTTACCATGACTCCCAAGTCTTTTTCACATTCTGTATGACCAAGCTCTACTTCACTAGATTATAGCTTCGAGGGTTATTTTCATTACCAAGGGCAAGTACCTTACACTTATCCACATTGAACTTCATCTGCCATTTTTTCAGACCAAGACTTTAATTTGTTCAAATCGTCCTGGAGTTCATTGATATCCTCCTCAGAGTAAATTTTATAGGGCCCTATCTTTGTATCATCAGCAAACTTACTCATGTCATGTAATCCCTTCATCAAGGTCATTAATGTAAATTATGAACAGGAGAGGGCCTAAACTGATCCTTTGGTGGAACGCCACTAGTGGACTAATTTCCCCATTTAGATTTCACTCCTTAATGGTAACTGCTTTCTATTGGTAAGCCATGTCAATCCATGCTAGAAATTTACCTCCTATCCCATGAGCTGCCATTTTTCTTAAGGGGTTCTTTGTGGGACTCGGTGAAGGCTTTACTAAAACCCAAAATTTAAAATTTTCATTTTCCCTTTTAATCACTTTTCAACTCCCTTAAATGTTTATTGAAGAACGTAAAGTAAGTTTGTCGGGGCAGGAACGAACCCTCGTAAATCCATGGGGTTTTTAAATTTATCAATTTATGTTTCTTAAAGGGTGACTTCTGTTAATGTCGTTTAAATTGGATTTAATAAACTTGCCCCTTTAGATGTCGGCTTTTTGGGGACGGTAATTTGGGGGAGTGGATTTTATCCCCTGATTTAATTTGGGAACCCTTTTGCCATTTTCCCCAAATCTGGCAAAACACGGTAAGGATGGACGCTTTAAATTTTACACTCTTTTAATGGTGACTAAGCTAATCTTGCTTTCCCTTTAAAGTACCCTTGAAAAAAACTTGGGGGTTCCGGGGACTTATTTTTTTTCAGTTTGTTATCTGTTTAATAACCATGCCCCTCGGGGCAGTAATATTATTTTAAATTAAATTCATCAGGAATTTAAATAATTTTTAATTACTGGAATTTTCATTTTAAATTTTTCCCTGGGGTAAAAACTGACAAAAAATAGTCATTAAAAAAGGGAAAAACACATTTCCAGTTCTTTTTTCCGTCGTGTCCATTCCGATTTCAGAGGTCCTTTTTTTCCTTACCTTCGTCCTATAAAATTGAAAAAACCCCCTTTGGATTAGTTTTTGATTCATTCCCAACTCAAAATTTAATTTAAAGTTTTCCCTTTTAAAAACCTTTTTTACTTCTTTTTTTAAGTGAACAAAAGGTAGAAAGGGTTTTTAACCCTTCCTTTCGGGTGGGCCAAATAAATTCCCCTTTTCCCCCCTTAATAGAGCTTTTAGCCTCCTTTTAACCCCCTTTTGGGGATCTTTTATTATTAGCCCTTTAATTTCTCCCCTGGGGAATTTTATATTTTGGGGCCCATTGTGTACATTTTTAAAGAAAAAAATTCAAAAAGGGCAGACCCCTTCTTTTTCAAAAGGTATGATTTATCGTCAAATAAAACTTTTAGTTTGAAAACCCCCAACAAAAATTGGGACGATGCCCCCAAAGGGTCCTTTTTTAATGGGCCCAAAACGAAAATCGGGGTTTTTTTATGTTTTTATCTTTAAATTTTTGAACCCCAAAAAATTAATGCTAAAGTGTGGATTTGTGTTTCACTTGCCCCCAAGTTTTGTGATCTCCGATTTTTTTCACGAGTTTTCCCTTATTTGACAAGATTTGGCTCCCAAATTTTTTTCCCCCGGAAAGGCCCTTCAGTTCACCTTTTTCAGAAAAACAGTCCAAAAATTTTTTCCTTAAAAGGTAACGGGAAAACTCTAGATTCCCTGCCCAAAAAATTCCCAGTTTTTTGGGCTAAAGTTAAAGCCCCCTTTTTTTTATGACTATGTTATGTGTCCAGAACCCCTAAAAATTTTCGCCCCAAAGAAGTTCCCTCTATCGGACCCCGGCCGGGAGGTCGGTAAAATTAAACCCCTAAAATTTTGTTTTTCTTGACCCTCCCAAATCTACCCAAACGGGGACTCTGTTACGGTCCTTTAATTTTTTTACCTGTTTTTTTTGCAAACAATTAATATTTTCTCGAACATCCCAATGCAACTCCCCCCCCTTTCCCATTACTTCTATCCAATTGAAAAACTTAAACCCCGGGAAATTTTTTTCACTAGCAGTCATATCCCGTTCTTTAAAAAACCCCCGTTTAAATTTTAATGCAATGAAAATTAAAATTTTCCCAGAACATGTTTACCAAACTGTTTTTTTAATTTTTTTTTCTTGCACTTCGACTTTTTAATCTTTTTTCTTGTGGGTTGCCCCCCTTTTTTTCCTCAGCCTGATTCCCTGACCCTTTGGGATTGTCGTCTTTCCTGATGGGGTATGAAGCGTTTCGGGTGGGTTTTAAAGTCGTTGCTATGTCGTTTTCAAACTGAAATGGGCTTTCGCGTTTCTGGTCGTCGACAAATCTCTTTGTTTTCCTGGGTCTTTTGCCTTCTGTATTTTTTTTCCATTTATCTAGCGCTGTTAGTTTTTGCCTTCCCCCCCAAACCCTGCCGGAAAACTAGGGGCTCGTTTGGTCTTCCCATTTTTTCCCGGGTTTTACCCTTGGGAAAAAAAAACCATTCCTCGCCTCCTTGCTTTTTGGGTGTTACCCAGCCCATCATTTGTGTATGACTTTGTGTGTGTGTGTGTTGACTCACCTGTTGAAACTCCCTAGTTGAGGTTGCGGGGTTTCGAGTCCAAAGCCCCGGGCCCCGGGCCTTCTTCACTGGTCGCTACTAGGTCACTCTCCCCTGAACGGTGAGCTTTTTCATACCTCTGTTTAAAAGTTTTGTATGGATCCTGCCTCCACTACCGTTCCCAAAACTTTTCCCATTCCTGACTATTGTGTGGCTAAGAAAAAACTTCGAAAACACCCCTGTGTTTCATTGCGTTTAAAACTTTCAACTGTGCCCCCTTTTGTTCCCGGTGCCCCTTTCTCGGGAAACCCTCCTGTCTTTATTACCTTGTCTTTTCCCTTAAAGTTTTTTACGTCGTTATCGCCCCCTCTATCTCCCCTGCCCTTTCCCAGTGCCCGTCAGGCCGTTTTCCGAAACCTCTCCGGGTTTGGGGACTTTACCTCTTAGCTTGGGACTGTCTTGTTGCAAGCTTTTCCCACTTTCTCTAGTTTCTTTACGGGTTGGCTAGGTGTAGGCCTTCCCAAATGGTGCCGATACCTCCATATGGGCCAAAATTACACGGTTTTACGGGGTTCCTGAACGATTCCTTATTAAGAGGGTGGGAAATGCTTTTCCCTAAGGTTTGTAGGCGCCCTTATGCTGCGGGGTTATTTGGTTGTTTTGGTTCGGGGAGATGTGTCCTGGTGTTATACTACCCCCAAGATCTTTCCCCTTGAGTGGGTTTGTATTTCTCGGGGCCCCCAAAAATTTTAGTCCTCTGGGGTTTCTTCTTTGCCCTTCCCTTTCTTCAGGGACTTTGCATTAAAATGGGGTTTAAACTCCGGACCCAAATTGCTGGCCCAAGGTCTGCGCCTGTCAGTTTCTATTGTATTTTTTTGGCCTGGTTTTCAATCGAATGAATTTTTTCTCAATTTCCCTTCTCTGAAAAACAGGGACATTCGGAGTTTTCCCTTTCCCAACATTTTCATGTGTGTGTGTGTGTTTTGTGTGTGTTTTGGTGTGTTGTGGTGTGTGGTGTGTGTTTTGTGGTGTGTGTACTCCCCCTATTTGGGACCCCACCTAGTTGGGGTTTGCAGGGGTCGGCCCGGGCTCCGGGCCCCCGCCTTTCACTGATCGCTACTAGGTCACTCTCCCTAAAACCGTGGCTTTTTTCATACCTCTACTTTAAGCTATGTAGGGATCCTCCCTCCACTACTTTCGCCCCCAAATTTTTCCCTTTAAAGGACTACTCTGGGGCTGAAAAAAATATTCCAAACACCCCTTGGGGATTATCTGGGGTCTTCAACTTCCAATTTTGTCCCCTTGTTTTTTGTGTCAATCTCTGGAACTTCCTGTTTTTTGGGTCCCCCTTTTTAAATTTCCCTCTAAAAGTTTTTTGTATGTCGAATATGCCCCCTCTTCTCTCCTGTCCCCCAGTGTCGTAAAGGTTTTGTTTTCCCTTTAAACCTTTTCCTCGTAGGCTTTACCCCTTATTTTCGGGGACTAGTTTGTTGAAAAACTTTTTGCACTTTTTTATTTTTCTTTTCGTGTTTTTGGGATTTGGGGGTGGGCCCCAAATGGTGCCCCATACTCCAAAAAGGGCCAAAAGTACCGGTTTTACAGGGTCCTGGGGTTTCCCTTTATTAGATGTGGGAAATTGCGGGTTCTGGGTTTTGGGCTAGGCCCCAAATTTTTAAGATGTGGGAAAAAGCTGTTCTGGGGTTTGGGCTAGGCGCCCTATGCTGGGGCCGTTTTTTTGGTTGATGTGCTTTTAGGGTTGGGCCGGGGTTTTAAAATCCCCCCAAGTTCTTTTTTTTGATGAGGTTTGTAGTCTCGGGCCCCCTAGCCCCGGTACCCCGTCTGCCGTCTTTTTTTGCCCTTCCCCTTTTTCTTCATGCTTTCCCTTGGGGGGATTGAACTCCAGGAGCCAATTGCTGGCCCGGGGTCGGCAGCCTTTCCGGATCCCTTTGTATTTTCTGCCCTTGGTTTTTCCGATCGAGGGGAATTTTTTTAAATTAAACCCCGAAATTCTGAAAACAGGGACCCCTCAGGCCTTTTCCCTTTCCCCGTCATTTTGTTCAAAAAAATTTCCCAGAAAACCCACTGGCCCAAGGCCCTGACCCCTGGGGGCCCCGCTGGTCACAGGTGCCCACTCTAAACCCCTGGGCCCGAAACCATGACTCGCTGTGTCTTCCTGAAAAATTTTCCCCTTGACCCATTGTAGTCCCTTTCCCCTTTTTTATCCCTGCTTGGTCCTTGTTTTTGCACAACCCTTGTGGGGAATTTTTGTAAATGCAATTCTTGCAGTCCAAGAATATCCCATATCCCCCCACCCCTTCTCTCTTGTTTACGGCTTTCACCATGTCACAGAACAAACGAGGTTTGTGAACAGGATTTCCCGTCCTAAAACCTTTTTGGGCTGCTTTTGATGATATTTTCCTTTCTAGGTGTTCCACCACTTTTTCTCTGATAATTTATCCTTGTTTTTTGCTTATTTATACATGCCCGGGACACGGGTCTGTATTTTCGGGTGTTATGTCTGTTTTTTTTTTAAAAGTTTTGGGGAACATATGCTTTTTTTCCATCCCTTCGGGGGCAATCCCCCTTTTTTGATAGTTGTATTAAAAATTTTGTTGTTAGGGGTCCCACATAGCACCTCTGCCCCCTTCTCGGCCCATGGAGAGATTTTAATCCGGCCCCATTGCCCTTTGAGGTATCTACCCCACTCAGTTTTGTGTGTGTGTATGTGTGTGGGGTGTTTTTGGGTGGGGTTTTTGTATGTGTGTTTTGTGTGGTGTGTGGGGGTTTGTGGTGTGGGGTGTGTGTGTGTGTGGTTTGTGTTTTTGTTTGTGTTGTGGGTGTGTGTGTGTGTGTGTGTGTGGTGTGTGTGTAGTTTGTGTGTGTGTGTTGTTTGTGTAGGTGTGTATGTGGGGTGTGTGTGTGTGTGTTTTGTTTTTGTTTGTGTGTGGGGTGTGTGTTGTGTGCATATGGGGTTTTGTGTGTGTTTTTGTTTTGTGTGTTATGTGTTATGTATGTGTGTGTGTTTTTTTGGGGGGTTGTGTTTGTGTTTTTTTGTGTGTGTTTTTGTATGTGTGTGTGTGTGTATTTTGGGGTTTGTGTCGGTGGTGTTTCTCACCTTATTTTCTCGTGGGTTTTCAACACTTCAGAAATTTTTTTTTTTCTGTTTTGGGATTTTTTGGGCTTTTTTAAAAATTGATTTTTGATTTTTCTCCCCATTTTTTAAACATTCAATAAATTCATCCCCAAAAACCCTTTGGGTTTTTGGGTTTGCCAGGGGAAAAGTTCCCCCAGTACCAGCTTTTTAAAAATTTTACTGTTTTAAAATTTTGGCAACTACACTACACTAAACACTGTGTTTTTTTGGGTTTTTTCCTGAAGCCCCTTTTGTTATTTTTTGAAGTATTTTTTTGAAGTGAAAATTGTACTTTACGGCTCTCACAAATTTTAAAGCTTTTTTTTTAGCCAAAGGGCCCCAGAGGGAAAAATCACTATTTTTTTGGGAAAGTTCAAACCCCAATTTAAAAATGTGCTTTTTTTTAACACAAAACCCGGGGATGAAAAAAAGGGGCCCAACATTTGATGTAGTGTTTTTCTTTTTAAGTTAGTAACAAAATATCATGAAGGCCCATTCTTATACTTTAGTAACACCAGAGAATACAAATATCACACTTTTTATTCACAGTAGCCCCAGGTTACAAAGATTACGTTGTTTTAAACAGTAAAACCGAGATACCGTTATCACATTGCCCGGGACTTATAAAAGACCATTATTTTTAAAGGGGGTGGACCGGGGAAGCCAGCGGAAAGGGGGTCGGTAAAATGACCCAAAGCCCCAAAAGGGGGTAAACATTGGGGTTTTGACCTGCGTCAGGGGAAAAACCCTTTTCCTGTTTCCCGTAAACCTTTCCTAACCTAACCTGTGTTCTTCACCACATAAAAAAATTTAGCACTCATTTAAAACGGGTTTTAATGTGTTCTTCGTAACATAAACACTCAGCCCCTCATTTTTTCACTGTTTAAAAGATTTTTCTTCAGTAAAAATAAACTCTCTCTCATTTAACACTGTTTTTTAAGTGTTTTCAATAAACATTTTACTCTTTTTACCTCTATTAAACCAGTAATTGTTGTTTCTACTGATTCTGTGACATTCACATTCTTTTTTTACTTCTCTCTTTTAAAAAAAAAAATTTAATAACTTCCCTTTTGACATTTCCCTTCATTTTTTTATTCTTCTTAACAAAAACAAATAACTAAAATTCCCGTGACAAATTCACTCATTAAATTTTCCCTTTCTCTTAACAAAACCCAAAAATAACATTTTTTGGGGACTTTTCCCCTTCATTATTTACTTCTCTTTAACAAAATTCCCGTGACTTTTCCCCATTCATTTAAATTTTCTTCTCTCTTAACAAAAACAAATTTTTTTTTTTTAAAGGGACAAAAAATAAATTAAAATTTGGGTTTTACTGAGATTCTTATACATCGGGGAAGTAAATTTGTTGTTTAAAAACTTTTTGCTCACTATTAAAATGATAAAAAAACAAATAGAGAAACAGGTTCACGTGTTTTACTAGTAACCCTTTTATACTTAACCCCAAATGTTTTTTTCATGTTAACACAGAAGATACAGAAAGATGCATAAAAAATTAATTTTTTAAAAGATTAAAAAATTTTTGGGTTTAAATATAAAAAAAATTAATTTTTAAAAAATTGGGCCTCACCATGGTTTGGTTTTTAAAAAGGCGGGGAAGTTCTTCTTTCTGGCGGACTTCGGTAGAGTCTACCCGGGGGGGATGTATTTTTCTCAGCACAGTTTTTGTGTGCCCCCCTCTGTTTAAGGGAATCTTTCTGAAAATAATGATTTCAACTTTTTTTTAAAATTTTTTTATGGGGAAAAGTTCATGGTGAGGCTTTCATTGGGAAAAGTTAAGTTCCTCTTTGAAAAAAATGCTGTGTTTGGGGTTACAGCTCTCAACGTCCCCCTTTAAATTTTACTTTAACAGTTTGTTTTTCTTCTAAACGAAGGTGTTTTGTTGCCCAGTGGTGGTGTACTGTATATTTTTTCACATTGTTAAAAAGTTTTTTAGTGGGGTGTGGGGGTGGTTTTAGAAATTTTTTAATTTGTCAAAAAAAATTTTTAAGTTTTGTTTGAAAGTAGGAGTACACTATAAAACCAAATTTTTAAAGAGTACTAAGTGGGGGATGGGGGGTTTTAGAGTCATTAACACAAAATTGCTCAGAAATGCGGTGGGGGAACCAAATTACTGACAAAGATCAACAAGATCAAAACTTTTTTCCCTGAAAAACACTTTTCCCGCCCAAACCCGGTTTTTTTTTCAAACCTTTTTTTAAAAAAACTCAAAACATCACCCATTTTTTTTTTTATTAATAAATTTTTTAAAATTTTAAAATGTAAAAGGGAAATTTTTGGTAATTAAAAGAAACTTTATGTTGACATCAAATTAAATTTTAATTTCTTGGCGCACAAAAGGAGATTTAAAAACACAAATTTAAACTCTTTTTCTAATTTTTGACTTGTTAAGGGTTCAAGAAGTTGAATGTTTGCTGCAATGTAAATACATCGAATAAATTTCACATAAATAAAAAACATTCCTGAAAATTAAGGGGTAAAATGTAAATGTTCCACTACAAAATCAGTTATTTTTAAATGATCTTTAGTTCAATGTTTCAGGTGTTGCGAAATTTTTTGTTGAACAATGAACAATGTTCACTGCCTACAAAAAATTAGGTACCAGTAATTTACTAAAGTTTCCAAATATTTTAAAATCTGAGGGAAAAACGCTGGGATGTAAAAATTTATAATGGTTTAAGAAAAAACTTTATCAAGTTATAACTTCTCAGTCTCAGCATGTTATAATGTGTTTTAAAATTTTAACAATTTGAAATTTTACAACCACACTCAAACACTTATTAACCTGTTATAATGTTTTTTTCTTTTACATACACACCGAAATCATTAAAAAGTGTTTTAGTGTTCTTCACTCACATCTCAAACACTTTATTCAGTGGTTTTTAATTTTGTTCTTTACCCACTCTCAGCAAATAAATTAAAAGTGTTATAAAAGTGTTCTTCCTCACACACTCCCCGCACTCTTAACACTGTTATAACGTGTTTCTTCACTTTCATACACACTCAGAATCATTAACACTGGTTTTTAAAGTGTTTTCCCAATTCATACTCCTCAGTAATCATTAAAACTGTTTATAAGTGTTCTTCACTCACATACAAAATCAGCAAAACATTAACATGGTTTAAACGGTTCTTCACTCACATACACACTCGGAATCATTAAAACGTTATAAAGTGTTCTTCACTCACATTAATCCAGCAGTCTTTTTAAAACTGTTATAAAGTTTTTCCTCACTGAAATCTTTAAAAAACCCAACGTTCTTTTATATAGGGGGGAGCCAGTTTGGTTTGGTTTTTTTCTTGCTTAAAAATTGTTCAGAGAAAACATCTTCATTCTGTCCAATTTATTCTTGATATAAGGAAATTTAATCCCCCCTTTTTTTTTTAATCAAAGTTTTTTACCCCTCATTCCCCAAATTTTTAAAAATATTAAAGGGGTTTTCGGGTTTTCCCCCTGAGGGGCCCCCATGTGAGTGCACAGGAGCAAGGGGCGAGCTTTTTTTTTGGGAATGCTGTTGTTAGGCTCCTGTAAAGGGGAAAAATTTTTCCATTTTTGTTGGTGTCATCGGGAAATGGGGAGGAAGAATGCTAGCCAGGGCTCAAGTGAATTAAACAGTTTTCTATAATGATTGGTCATTCAAGTTTTTCAAAAACCCCTCAAAAATTTCAATTGTAAAATATCGTGTTTGGGCACAAATGGGGTTTAACCACCAGACACTCTCTAAAAACCCCTATGGTAAAATGCGGAGTGAGAGTTTCACATAATTTTTGTCTTTGTAAAAAGATGTTTCGGGTTTTTGGTTTAAATTATATTTACGGGTTTTAAATAACCTATGATCTAGTGTTGAAAAATAAAAGGGACCATTTTTTATGTATTATAATCGTCATTTTTAATGGACTGCACTGGCTGAGGGATAACCAAAATGCTACTTTCTCTAATGGGAAAAGTGCTTGGCTTTGTGATATCCACAAAGAAAAAAATAACCCTCTGCTGCACTTTTTTTCAACACAAAAACACTTTTTATTGGCGATTTGTATTTATATTGTGCCTTAAAGGGTCCCATGAGAACACAATTTAAAGCATCCCTACATTCCCGGGTTTTTAAAAGTCCCCCGAGATACTGTGGTGCCCTCTTGACTTGTTTTATGCCGCTTTTGCTTGACGAAATTAAAAAATGAAATTTTTTCTCGTTTTTGTTGATGCCCTTTTTCCTTTACTTCCTTGTGGTGGTGGTGTGTGTGTGTGTGTGTGTGTTTTGTGGTGTTATGTGTTTTGATTGTGTGTGTGTTTGTGGTTGTGGTGTTTGGGTTTTCCTTCCTCTCCTCATTAAAAATTAAGAATTTTTTCCCTAGCCAAAAACCCTGAAACTCCCCCATAGCAACACATGAAAACTTTCCCCATAAAACATAAAAACTTCTAATTAAAAATAAAATAAATTTTTTTTATTAAAAAAACTATCCTAACAAATTTTAAAACCCTTTAATTTAAGATCCCCGTAACTTTTTTATTAAATTTTTTTGCTTCTCCAAGCGTCTTTTCTTAGCTCTTCCTTCATATCAGCTTGGGATGGGCTTTTTTTCTCTGTCAACAAAAAAATTTTGTTAACATTCTATTTTGTTCAAGGATTTTTTCCCTTTTTTGGAGAAAATTTTTTGTGTATTGGGTTTTTCATTTTATTTTTTTTCTTCCATTTTCTTTAAATTTTCCCCTTTGAAGCCAAACGTTTGTTGGGCATCCATTGGGGATCTAGTTGTGACTAATACTCTTACAAAGGGGAATTTAGGTGAAAAATCAAAAAGGTTTAAATAATAAAACAGGTGAAAGGGGGGGTTTTGGGGCCCAGTTCTTTGTTGCAGAGTCGGAAAGCTTTACCAAAATCTGGTATGGGGGTACATTTTGGAATTTTATTAAATTAATATTTATTTACAATTTTCGTTTAGAGTATCCCAAATTAAAATTTAACTGAGAATGAATAATGATTGTCAAAGGGGAAAAACGTTTGCTGAAAAAGGGAGTGAACCCAAATTTTGAAATACTGAACCCTTTTGCAGTGTAGTTTGGTTTTTAGTGAAGTACTTTTTTAGTGGGTGTGTAGTGAAAATGATAACCTAGCCCAAAACCCAACCTAACCTAAAAAAAACCTAAAACCCAAACCCAACCCAAACCCAAACTAACCAACCCAACCTAACCTTTTAAATTTGTCCATCACTTCCCCCACACTCCCCCTCCCCCCTCAAAAAAAATTTTCCCCCCACCCCTCCCCCTCCCCCACTCCTCCACACACCCCACCACCCCCCCACACTCGTCCCAACCCCCCCACTCCACCCAACCCCCCCACACACCTCCACCACCCCCCCACAGTTTTCCACACTCCTCCCCCACCCCCTTCCCCAAATCCTTTTCCAAACGTCCACACTTTTTCCCCCACCGCTTCACATTTCTCCACCCCCCCTCCCCATCCCATCACCCCCTCAAGGGCCTTCGCCACCCTAAAAACTCCCCCCCACTCCTCCCCCACCCTTAACACTCCCATTTTCTCAACCCCCCACCACCCCTTCAACTTCTCGACCACCCCCCCCACACTCCCCAACCCCCCCTTCCCCCTCTCCCCACCGCCCCTTCATTGGGGTTTTCCCCATTCCCCTTTCCACCCCTCCATCTTTCCCTTTCCCCCCCATCCCTTTACCTCCCCCCCACACCCCCTTCACCCCCCTCCACACTCCTTCATCCCCCCCACTCCTTCACCCCCCCTCCCCCATCCTTCACCCCCCCTCCCCACTTTCCCCCACCTCTCCACACTCCCCACAACAACTCCTGACTCCCACACCACCCTTATACTCCCCAACCCCCCTCCTCTCTCTTCCACCCTCCTCCACAATCCTTTTCCCCCACTCCAAAACCTAACCCACTCCCCCCACTCCCATTTCCCCTCCACAATTTTCCACCCCCCTTACACTCCACCGCTCCCCCACACTCCCCCACCACCCCCCCACTTCTAAAAACCCTCCCCGCCCCACCCCCCCCCACCCCCAAAACCCCCCTTTTTTTCCCCTCCTTTCCCCCCACCCTCCCACCCTCCCTCCCCCCACCCTTTCCCCACTCCCCCTCCATCTCCACACTCCTTTCCCCCACCCCTTTTCACCCCCCCTTCCTTTACACCCTTTAACACTCCCCCATCACCCCCACATCCTCCAAACCCCTTAACTTCCCCACCCTCCACACCCCACCTCCCCCCTTCCCTTTAAAAACCCCTTAAACTTTTCCCCCTCCCACCCCTTTTCCCCCACTTTCTTCCTTCACCACCAACCCCCCCACCCTCCACCCCCCCTCCACATTCTTAAACCCCCCCTTTTCCCCCACTCCCCCACCCAATTCCTCCCCACTTTTTCCCCCTTTTTTCAACACCTCCCACTTTTTAAAAACCCCCCACAATCCTCCCCACCCTCCCATTTTTCACCCCTTCCAACTCCCCCACACAAAAAACCTCTCCAACCCCCCCACCCCTCCCAATACCCAAACCCACTCCCCAAAACCCTCCACACTCCCCCCTCCCCACCCCTTTCCCCCTCCTTCACCCCCCTTTTCCCCCTCCACCAAAACCACCCTTAAAACTCCCCCACCACCCCTCCAATCCCTTTCCCCCCCCTCCCACCCCACCCCCACACTCCCACCACCCCTTCCCAAATTTCCCAACCCTTAAAACTCCTTCCCCTACCTCTCCCACTTTCCCCAAACCCCCCCACAATCCCTCCACCCCCCCCCCCACATTTCCCCCCCAAACCCTTTCCCCCCCCTCCTCCCCCACCCCCCACACCCTTCCCCCACCCCTCCCCTAAACACACCCTTAAACCCCTCCACCCCCCCCTTCCAACACTTCTCCACAACCCTCCAAACCTTTTCCCCCCCTTCCCCTCCACAACCCCCCCCCCCAACCCCCCAAAACCCCACCCCCCCCCAAACCCTCCACACCATCCCCCCCAACCACCCCCCACCCACAAACCCCTCAACCCCCCCCAAAACCCCCTTTACCCAAACCCAAACCCCACAACCCCACCCCCCCCCCCAAACCCCCCCCCCCCACCACCACCCCCCCCCCCCCAACCAACCCCCCTTTCCCAACCAACCCATTCCCCCTCCACCCCCCCCACCCCCCCCCCACCCTCCCCACACCCCACCCCCCCCCACCATTCCCCCACCTCCCAACAAACCCCCTTTCCCACCCCACCCCCACCCCCCACCCACCTCCCCACCTTCCACACCCCCACCCCCCCCCCCCCACAAACCTCCACCACCCCCCACACTCCTCCAAACCTTTCCACCCTCCTCCCCACCCCCACCACCCCCCCCACCCTCCCCCCACCCACCACCCTCCTCCCCACTGCCACACCCCCACCCCCACCACCCCCCACACTCCCCACCCCCCCCATCCACAACCCCCCCCACTGCCACCCCTCCCACCCCCCTTTCCCCCAAACCCCCCACACTCCTCCCCCACCCCCTCCACCTCCCCCACCCCGTCCCCCACTCCTTTCCAAACCCCCCTCCACCCCCCTCCACACTCCTCCACCAAAAAACCACATCCTCCACCACCTGTCCACACTCCTCACACCCCCCACCACCCCCCCACACTCCTCCCCCAACCCCTCCCCACTCCTCCACACCACCCCCTCCTCACTCCCCTCCACCACCCCTCCACACTCCTCCCCCCCCCCCCTCCCCACCTACCGTCCACACTCCTCCACCACCCTCCACCACCCTCCACAGCCCTCCCACCCCTCCACACTCCCCATCACCTGTCCACACTCCTCCACCACCCTCCACACCCTCCACACTCCTCCACCACCCCTCCACATCCTCCACCCCCTTTCCCACACTCCTCCACCACCCTCACCCACCCCTCCACACTACCTTCCACCACCCTCCCCCACTCCTCCACCACCTGTCCACACTCCTCCACCACCCATCCACACTCCTCCACCACCTGTCCACACTCCTCCACCTCCCCTCCACATTCTTCCGTCTGGCCACTCAGTGAAATTTTGGGAGTTCTATTTATATTATACAATTTTTCTACATTAAATATAAGATTTTTTACTTAATTAGCAGTTCAAGTGTGTTTGTGAATGTTTTTGTGTGTGTTTGTGAGTGTTCGTTTGTTAGTGTGTTTGTCCACCTCCACGAGAACTGTAATAAGTGTTGAACTTCTTATTTTCATTTGGTTATTTATCCTGTATATTCGCAAGACGCGCAGTGAGGTACAAGCGCCTCGCACAATGGAAATATATCACTTTGTCTGACTTTTTAGGTTATCCTGGGTAATTTACGCATATGTTACTTTGCATGATCATTTGTGTAACTATTTATGTATATCTGTACCTAAAAAAACTTACACACACTCTTATTTTCACGCTCATTTGCACATTTGTGCAACGGCAGCCTGCGTGGTCACCATCATTCATACACGCACAAAACAACGCAACTGCACGCACACACACACACACACACACACACACACACACACACACACACACACACACATACACACACACACACACACACACACACACACACACACACACACACACACACACACACACACACACTATTAACGTTATGGGATGAAAATAAAAACTATAAGCTGGAGATATTAGAACCTTTGACAAAAATAATTAAGATGGTGGTGGCTGGTGCACACTGGACAGTACGACTCTGTCTAACATACTATGTTATGTTCTAATGTTTTGTGTTGTGTGAATGTCAGTTAGAATGTAAAATTAATACTGTGATGTAATGTATTGAGATGTTTAAATGTTAACATATATTATACCTTGAATGGTGTAGCACACAATGTTATTTCTTCAATCCTAATGTTTATATTATAAGTAATACTTAACGTTAATGTTTAGGCGAAATTCAAGTCGTAACTGAACATTATTCTTCTCATAGTAATTAAAAGTAGTAAACTTCCATTTATGAATAACTGTTAACTCTCAGATAACTGTTATTGTAAATGTAACACCTGAGTGACTGTCAGTAAGGTGTTACTAGTTATGTAACACCTCAGTGATTGTCAGTAAGGTGTTACAAGTTATGTAACACCTGAGTGATTGTCAGTAAGGTGTTACCAGTTATGTAACACCTCAGTGATTGTCAGTAAGGTGTTACCAGTTATGTAACACCTGAGTGATTGTCAGTAAGTGTTCCGGTTAGTAACCCTAGTGATTGCAGTAAAGGT
>NC_069470.1:28308912-28343139 GCF_026875155.1 Cherax quadricarinatus
TTAGGTTATTTTCCAGTCTCAGCCTTCCCCAGGTTATGTATCCCGAAGTCAGCTCAGCCACCCTCAGTGATCTAGCCAGATGAGAACGAGGTCTTGTCTAGCTGGTCTACGGTAGAGACTGTCCAGGTGGGTGGAATTACAGGAGGGGACACACAGAAATCTGCGTCCTGTAATTACATCCACCAAGACAGCCTGGACCGTAAGTCAGCCAGACGCAGCCAAGCTACCGTCCAGTTCGGCCACCAAGGCCTGGCCACTCAGTGAAATTTTGGGAGTTCTATTTATATTATACAATTTTTCTACATTAAATATAAGATTCTTTACTTAATTAGCAGTTTAAATGTGTTTGTGAATGTTTTTGTGTGTGTTTATGAGTGCTCGTTTGTTAGTGTGTTTGTCCACCTCCACGAGAACTGTAATAAGTGTTGAACTTCTTATTTTCATTTGGTTATTTATCCTATATATCTGCAAGACGCGCAGTGAGTTACAAGCGCCGCGCACAATGGAAATATATCACTTTGTCTGACGTTTCTAGGTTATCCTGGGTAATTTACGCATATGTTACTGTGCATGATCATTTGTGTAACTATTTATGTATATCTGTACCTAAATAAACTTACACACATTCTTATTTTCACGATCATTTGCACATTTCTGCAACGGCAGCCTGCGTGGTCACCACTTCATACACACACAACAACGCAACTGCACGCACACACACACACACACACATATACACACACACACACACACACACACACACACACAACACACACACACACACACACACCACACACGCACACACACGCACACACACGCGCAACACGCGCACACCACACACACACACACACACACACACACATACAAACACACACACATACAACACACACACATACAAACACACCACACACACACACACACACACACACACACACACACCACACATACAGATGCAGATGCAGGCAATTACATAAGTGAGAGTCTTCTTTACCTCAACTCTCGAGACTGAAGAAAAGGTATTGAAATGAAGATATACCTCGGTTAATAATAATTAATACCTCCTAAACAGTAAATTAAATGATTAGCGTTCATATTTAAAAATAAACTAAAAATGTGAACATCATCTGTTATGAAAAATATTAATCTCGATAAGTTCTGCTTCCCCAAAATTCTAAGTTTTTTTTTTTTTTATGAGAAATCGAAATTGCGACCACTGTCAGCCTCAGAGTTATCTTTGAGTTACCAGACCATGCCACGTGGAGGCCAGTGGTTCGTCTTTAAGGCCCACCCACCCACTTACTGTGTTCTTGATGCTTTCCCCAGGTTCATGTGTCCAGGAGTCCATCTGTCCGCCTCAGATATTCTCCCTTACCCACTTCCCCAGGGTATTCTCGCTTTTCCCAGGCTCATGTGTCCAGGAATCCATCCGTGGGCCCCCGGATGTCTCCCCTTCCTCACTTCCCTTAGGATATCTTCCAGTCTCAGCCTTCCCCAGGTTATGTATCCCGAAGTCAGCTCAGCCACCCTCCGTGATCTAGCCAGATGAGAACGAGGCCTTGTTTAGCTGGTCTACGGTAGAGACTGTCCAGGTGGGTGGAATTACAGGAGGGGACACACAGTAAACTGCGTCCTGTAATTACACCACCAAGACAGCCTAGACCGTAAGTCAGCCAGACGCAGCCAAGCTACCGTCCAGTTCGGCCACCAAGGCCTGGCCACTCAGTGAAATTTTGGGAGTTCTATTTATTTTATACAATTCATCTACATTATTGTACTTAATCAGCAGTTTAAGTGTGTTTATGAATGTTTTATTCTGCGTGGATGAATGTTCGTGTATTAACCTGTATGTCCACCTCCACCAGAACTATAATAAGTGTTGAACTGTATGTTTTTATTTCGTTATTAGTCTTATGTATTTGTAATACCAGCAGTTACAAGAGTCCGGCACAATGGAAATATAAACACAAATGCAGTGTAATGTGATCCTTTATTGACTACGTTTCGCCCACACAGTGGGCTTTTTCAAGTCACAAACAGAACAGAGTTCTGTTTGTGACTTGAAAAAGCCCACTGTGTGGGCGAAACGTAGTCAATAAAGGATCACATTATACTGCATTTGTGTTTATATTTCCTAATGCAGAATGTTGGTTCTCGCCATTTTGAAGACATCCATTGTGAGTCAGGTACAGAAAACTCTACCATGAATTATCTTTTGGAAGACAAAGTTCTATAAATAATTTTTAAACAGTTTAACTAATTTCTTTCTATTCTCACATTTCACTTGTCTAACATCTAGACCATCATAAAACATTACCCCTCCCCCCCACGGACTATAAACATTATGGGATGAAAATAAAAACTAGCAGCTGGGGATATTCGTTCCCTTGACATGGACAACTAATATGGTGGGTCTTACCCACTGGTCAGTGCGTCTCCGACTTACTAACATTCTACATTATGATGTCATGTTCTGTGATGTGTAAATGTTAGCAGAATTATAAAATTAATGTTGTATTGTAATGTACTGCGATGTTTAATTGTTAGTATATATTATACCTTGAATGGTGTACCACACAATGTTGTTTCTTCAACATTAATGTTTATGCCATTAAGAATACTTAATGTTTAAGGGGTATTTTCGTTGTAATAACTGGTAACATAACTATTTTTCAGTTGGTTAAATTTTCTTAAAAGTTGTTGTGATTCATAAATAAAATAAAATCTTAGAGAGACTTACGTTGCAGAAGTGATGAGAAAAATAACATAAAAAAAGGAAACCAGAAATACTTCTTTTTTTTTTTTAGAAATAAAGCATTTGAGGATTGGCAAGAGTTTCGGAAGAAAGCTGAGGAGTATTAAGAGCTCTGGAAGAAAGTTGAGGAGTATCAAGAGCTCCGGAAGAAAGTTGAGGAGTTGCAAGAGCTCCGGAAGAGAGTTGAGGAGTGGCAAGAGCTCCGGAAGAAAGTTGAAGAGTGGCAAGAGCTCCGGAAGAAAGTTGAGGAGTGGCAAGAGCTCCGGAAGAGAGTTGAGGAGTGGCAAGAGCTCCGGAAGAAAGTTGAGGAGTGGCAAGAGTTCCGGAAGAAAGTTGAGGAGTGGCAAGAGCTCCGGAAGAGAGTGAGGAGTGCAAGAGCTCGAAGAAAGCTGAGGAGTGGCAAGAGCTCCTGAAGAAAGTTGAGAAATATAAGAGCTCCGGAAAAAGTTGAGGAGTATCAAAATCTCTAGAAGAAAGTTGAGGAATATTAAGAGCTCTGGAATAAAGTTGAGGAATGGCAAGAGCTCCGGAAGAAAGTTGAGAGTTCAACAGATAATTATTATAACATTCGGCAACACAAAATATTGCTATCGAGTCAGTAATTACAGTTAGCTAATTATCATATAAACTTAACGAAATAATAAAATAACAAACAATGAAGATGAAGTATATAAGCTACATAAGTATATAAGTATATAAGCTACAGTATATAAGCCACGTCTACGGCCCTATGCTGTACTTTCTACAAGATTGATGGACTGAACACATCGACTCCAGGCTGAGGGACTGATTACCTCAAACTCCTCCTCTCCTTACGCCTTTCTACTTTGTATTGGACTGATGAAGCCACTGTGTGGCGAAACGTTTCTTGTAAAGAACTGCCTAGTATGTAAATAACAAAAAAAGCACAATACCGTGACTGGAACGATACACAAATAACCCGCACATAAAAGAGAGAAGCTTACGACGACGTTTCGGTCCGACTTGGACCATTGACAAAGTCACACTAACAGAGGTGGAGCAGGACGGCTATATATAGGCAGGAAGAGGTGGAGGTAGTAGTAGTAGTAGTAGTAGTAGTAGTAGTACAAGAATAGTGTATAATACCGACAAGATGAAATTAAGACACATGCACAACACCCGGCATCCCCATCGTAGACGTTTCGCCATCCAGCCAGCCACTGGATGGCGAAACGTCCACAACAAAGACAACCAGACGCCGCACATGTGTCTTAATTTCATCAGTAGTTGTAGTAGTAGTAGAAGAAGAAGAGGTAGTAGTAGTTGGTAGTGGTAGAAGTGGGAAATAAAAAGGACGAGCCAGTCAAAAACAAAGGAAGGGGAGCACTGCAAGAGAGCTAGATGCCCACAGAGGGAGAGCAAGCGCACAGAGGTGCGTGAAAGGGGAAGTGGTGAAATAAAATGAATGAAGAAGGAAACAGAAACACGAGACAGGAGAGAGAAAGACAACCAGAGGAGAAAAGGAAAGAGGAAAGGGGAGGAGGAAGAAGAAAAAGAAAGAAAAAAAGAGGATTCAGGTTAAGTCACGGGTGTTCTGAAGTTTGGAGCATTTTACAATGTAGTGGGAGAGGAAGGCATCTACAGAGACGAAGCCAGGGCTAAGGTTCATACAAGGAAAGTTGTGTATTAGAGAGGATTCAACTAGACGGCGACTGTTCGAGTTGGAAGTAGGGAAGACAGTTTTAGCAGAAGACCAGTCAATAGGATGGCTATGATCTCTGACGTGACAGAAAAGAGCATTGTTAGTGTCGGCAAGCCTAACACTATTTTTGTGCTCCCTAAGTCTGTCAGAAAGAGATCGACCAGTTTCTCCGAAGTATTGAAGAGGACAGGAGGAGCAAGAATAGAGTAGACACCAGGAACATCTGTAGAGGGAGGAAAGGTATGAACGAGATTAGTGCGAAGAGTGTTAGTCTGGCGGAAGGTAAGCTTGATGTCTAAGGGACGGAGAGAATTGTTGAGATTAGAAAGACCGGAAATGTAGGGAAGGCAGAGGATAGAAGAGTTCCCATGAGTAGAGAGTTTGGGAGAGAAGAAATTGCGTTTAGCACGTGAGAGGGCAGAGTCTATGAAATGGGAAGGGTAGCCAAGACGGGAGAACGAATTATGAAGAGTGGAAATTTCTGCTGGAAGGAACTGAGGATCACAAATGCGGAGGGCACGGAGAAAGAGGGAGATAAGAACACTTTTCTTGACAGGGGAAGCATGATAGGAAAAGTAGTGAATGTACATGCCACTGTGCATAGGTTTACGGTAAACGGAAAAGGAAAAACCTGTATCTGAGCGGTGGACATGGACATCAAGGAAAGGAAGCAAGGAATTAGATTCCCATTCAGCTTTAAACTTAATGGAAGGGGCAAGATTATTAAGAGCTTCAAGAAAAGGTTGGAAGAGACTGGAGTCATGAGGCCACAGAGCAAAGATGTCATCAACAGCGGAGCCAGAGTGAAGGTTGCACATCGAGGGTAGGAAGAAGAACAGTCTCGAAGTATTCCATGTAAAGATTAGCAAGGACAGGAGAGAGAGGAGAGCCCATAGCGACACCGAAGGTTTGAGAATAATATTTCCCTTGGAAGGAAAAGGAGTTAGAGTCCACACAGAGGCGGATCAGATCAATAAAGACATCAGTGGGGATAGGGAGATGAAGAAACCTTTCATGGGCCTTCTCTCTAAGGAAATCAAGGACATCAACAAGAGGGACATTGGTGAAGAGGGACTCAACGTCAAGACTAAGCATCTTACAGGTTGGCAGAGAGCGAACCCGTTCAATGAAGTCTTGAGAGTGACGGAGGTGGGCAGGAGAAAAAATACCAAGAAAGGGAGTGAGGGTTTTGGCCAGCCAAGAAGCAAGAGAATAAGAGACAGAACCTCTAGAGGATATGATAGGACGAAGTGGAATATCAGGTTTATGAGTTTTGGGAAGGCCATAGAAATAGGGAAGAGAGGGACAGATGACACGAAACCGTTGAACAAGGTCAAAGTCAGGAGGACAGAGGTCGGAGAGAGTCCTTAGTCTTTTGTTGAAAGTTCTCTTGATGCGATCAAGAGGGTTGGAAACGAGAGGAGTGTAGGTGCGTGAGTCAGAGAGCAAGGCATCAGCTTTACGGAGGTAATCCTCGCGATCAAGGATAACTACCGAATTACCTTTGTCAGAAGATAGTATGACAATGTTAGTGTTGGATTTAAGAGAAGAAAGGGCAAGTTGGTAACGGCGTGGGAGGTGGTGATTCTTGGAAAACAGACTAACAAGAGCAGGAAGGAGAGCACCACGAAAAGTCAGGAAGATTACGGAACACTACTACTACTACTATCTCCACCTCTTCCTGCCTATATATAGCCGTCCTGCTCCACCTCTGTTAGTGTGACTTTGTCAATGGTCCAAGTCGGACCGAAACGTTGTCGTAAGCTTCTCTCTTTTATGTGCGGGTTATTTGTGTATACTGCCTAGTATGGGCCAACAGGCCTGCTGCAGTGATCCTCCTTTCTTATGTTCTTATGTTCTTAATTTACAAGGAATGGTGCAGGTGGTAATATTTTATGGAAAGGCAGAATTAAAAGTAAGAAGGTCACATGATAAAACTAGCCAGTAGATGTTTGGTTGATTTGGTTAATATTGTGAGATAAGATGATTTTTTAGCAGAGTCCTAAATTTATAAGTTGTATGGGGATCCTTGACTTGTTCCGGTAGCGAGTTCCAGATCTTTGGGCCTTTTATGTGCATAGCTTTCTTGCATAGAGTTTTACTCGAGGGATGTTGAAAAGTGCCTTATGCCTTGTATTGTAACTGTGCATTCTGTTGTAACTGTCAAGGAGTAGTTTTTTTTTTTTTTTTTTGGGGGGGGGGGTTACAGTGGGTTTAAGAACATAAGAACATAAGAACATAAGAAAGGAGGAACACTGCAGCAGGCCTGTTGGCCCATACTAGGCAGGTCCTTTAGAATTCATCCCACTAACAAAACATTTGCCCAACCCAATTTTCAATGCCACCCAAGAAACAAGCTCCGATGTGCAAGTCCCACTCAATCCCAAACCCTCCCACCATGCTTTCAGTTTTTAACCCCCCCTTTTTTTCCCCCCCTTTTTTTTTTTTGGGGGGCCCCCCCTTTTTTGGGGGGGTTTAAATTTTTTTATTTTTTTTTTTTTTTCCCTTTTTTGGGGGAAAAGGGGGAAATTTCTTTTGGGGGGGGGGAAAAATTTTTTTTTAAAAATTTTTTTTTTAAAAAGGGGGGGGCCGGGTTAAAATTTTTAAAGGGGGTTTTTTTTTGGGTTTTGGGGCCCCCCCCTTTTTTTTTAAAAAAAATTTTAGGGGGGTGGTGGGGGCCCCTTTTTTTTAAAAGGAAAAAAATTTTTTTTTTTAAAAATTTTTTTTGGGGTTTTTTTAAACCCCGGCTTTTTTAAAAAATTTTCCCCCCCCCAAAAAAAAGGGGGGGGGTTTAAATTTACTTTTTGGGTTTTCCTTTTTTTTTTTCCCCCCCCGGGGGGGGGTTTCCAACCCCTTTTTTTAATTTTTTTTCCCCCCCCCCCCGGGGGGGTTTTTTTATTAAGTTTTTTCCCCCTTTTAAGGGGCCCCTTTTCCCCCAAAAAAAAAAAACCCCCCCCCCCTTTTTTTTTTTTCCCCCCGGGGGGTTTTTAAAAAACCCCCGGGGGGGGGTTTTTTTTTTTGGGGGAAAAAAAAATTTTTTGGGAAAAAAAACCCCCCCCCCTTTTTTTGGGGTTTTTTTTTTAAATCTGGGGGGGGGTTTTTTTTTAACCCCCTTGTTTTTTTCCATTAAATTTTTTTTTTTAAAAAAAGGGGGGGGGTTTTTGAACCCTTTAAAACCAATTTGGTTTTTCCAAGAAAAAAAATTTTTTTTTGGGGGGTTTTTTTTATTTAAAAAATTTTTTTTTTCCCCCTTCCCGGAAAAGGGGGCCCCCCCCAAAAAAAAAAAAACCCCCCCAAAAGGGGGGGGCCCGGGTTTTTTAATTGCCCCCCTTTTTTTCCCGGGAAAAAAAAATTTTTTAAAAAAAATTTTCCCCCCCAAAAAAAAGGGGGTTTTCCCCCCCTTTTCCCCGGGGGGTTAACCCCTTTTTAATTTCCCTTCCCCCCTTTTTTTGGGGGCCCCCCGGGGTTCTTTTTTTTTTGGGCCCGGGGAAAAAAAAATTTTTAAGCCCCCCCTTTTTTTTTTCCCCAAAAAACCCCCTTTTGGGTTTTTTTTTCCCAAAAAATTTTTTTTTGGGGGCCCCTTTTTTTTGGGGGGTTTAAATTAAAAAAAAACCCCCCTTGGTTTTTTTTTTTTGGGGGGTTTTGGGGTTTTTTAGGGGTAAAAATTTTTTTTCCCTTTGCTTTTTTCCCAAAAAAACCTTTTTTTTTTGGGAAAAAAGGGGGAAATTTTTTCCCCGGGGGGGGGTTTTTTTTTCCCTTTTTTTTCTTTTTTTTTTGGGGGTTTTTTTTTTTTAAAAAAAAATTTCCCCAAAAAAAAAATTTTTTTTTTTTTAAAGGGGGGGGGGGGTTTTTTTTAAAAAGGGGGGACCCCCCCAAAAAAAAAGAAAAAAATTTTTCCAAAAAAAACCCAAAACCCCCTTTTTTTTTTTTTTTTTTAAAAATTTTTTTTTTTAAAAAAAATTTTTTTTTAAAAAAAAAAGGGGGGTTTTTTTAAAAAAAGGGATTGGAAACCCCCCGGAAAAAAGGAAAAAAACCCTTTTCCCGGGGGGCCCCTTTTTTTTTAAAAAAAAGGGAAAAAAGGGAAAAAATTTTTTTTAAAAGGGGAATTTTTAAAAAAAAAGGGGGTTTTTTTAAAAAAAAGGGGAAAAAATTTTTTTAAAATTAATTTTTCCCAAAATTTGGGGGTTTAAGGGGGAAATTTAAAATTTTAAATTTGGGTTTTTAAAAAAAAAAGGGGTTTTTTTTTTTCCCCCCCCTTTTTTTTTTTAAAAAAGAAAAAAAAAAATTTTTTTTTTTAAAAAAGGGGGGGGGGAAAAAACCCCTTTTTTTTTTTTAAATTTTTTATTTCTTTTTTGGTTGGTTTTCCCCCGGGTTGGGGGGTTTTTTTGGGGTTTACCCCCTTTTTTTTTTTTTTAAATTTTTTTTTTTTTTTGGGGGTTTTTTTTAAAAAAAATTCCAAACCCTTTTTTCCTTTTCAATTTTAATTTTAAATTTTTTTTTTGGGGGGAAAAAACCCCCGGGGTTTTGGGTTTTTTTTTTCCCCCCTTTTTTTTAAAAATTCCCCCCTCAATTTAAAAAAAAGGGGGGGGGAAAAAAAGGGTTTTCCCCAAAACCCCCCAAAAATTTTTAAATTTTTTTTTTCCCCCCTTTTTTTTTTCCCCCCCCCTTTTTAAATTTTTTGGGGTTTTTTTTTCCCCCCCCTTTTTAAAAAAAATTTAAATTGGGCCTTTTTCCCCTTTTCCCCGGGGTTTTTTAAAAAAAAAGGGGCCCGGGGGGGGGGGTTTAATTCCCAATTTTCAAAAAAAAAAAGGCCTTTTTTTTTTTTTTAAAAAAATTTTTTCCCCCCAAAAATTTTTTTTTTTTTTGGGGTTTTTTTTTTTAAAAAAAAATTTTAAAAAACCAAAAAAAAAATTTTTTTCCCCCCCTTAAAATGAAAATTTTTTAAAAGGGGGGGGTTTGTCAAAAAAACCCCCCCCAAAAAAATTTTTCATTTTTTTTTTTTGGGGGGTTTTTAAAATGTCAGCTATAATTGATTCTAATAATTGCCCATATTAAAATTTTCAGGTTATTGGACGGTTTAAATTTTAAGGGAGTGGACTTTTCCCCTGATTTGAATATTGGAACCCATTAGCCCTCTTCCAAAAACTCTGGCACAAAACTGGTAAGGATGGATTTCATTGAAACACTCTTTGTTAAATGGGGGTGACTAAGCTCCATCTTGCATTCCCTTTAAGTCCCTGGGGAAAAAAGCTCATCGGGGCCCCGGGGGCTTAAATTTTTCTTCAGTTTTTCTATCTGCTTAATAACCCTGTTTCCCCCGTGACAGTAAAATTTGTTAACTTAAAATTTTACAGGAAAAAATAAGTAAAACCTTTTATTTCTGGAATTTTATTTACTTCCTTTTCCCGTGTAAAAAATGACAAAAAATAGTCAATTTAAAAAGGAGCCCCATTTCCAGTTCGTTTCCGTCAGTGTCCAATTTCCCAATTTTCAGAGGTCCTACTTTTTCCTTTTACCTTTTGTCCCTTTTCACTTGAAAGAACCCTTTGGATTAGTCTTTGATTATTAGCAACTCTAATTTCTTTGTCACGTTTTTGCCTTTCTAATCGCCTTTTTTTCTTTCTTTTAAACTGAAAATATTGGCAGTTTGTTAACCTCTCCTCTTCTGTTTCCCCCTTAAATTCCCCTTTTTTTCCCCTAATAGTGCTTTTAAACCTCCTGTTAAACCCCTTTGGGTCGTTATTAATTTGAATTTAATTTTTTCTCTGGGGAATGTATATACTCTGGGCACGGTTTTCCCCTTATTAAGAAAACAATCATAAAAGCAGATCCCTTCATTTAAACATAAGTTTGTTTACGGTTTTAAAAAAATTTATTTTGCTAGATAACTCCCTTTAAAAATTAGACGGTGGGTTTCCCCAAGTCCATTATTTAAACAGGGAGAAAAGAAAAACAGGGATTTTTTTTGTATTATCATTATTCTTGATTCCCCTTAATTTCTTTTAAAAATGATGGATTTGTGATCACTTGCGCCAAGCTCTTCGCGATCTCCCGATTTTCACGGGGGTTTTTTCCTTATTTTTAAAGACTAGGTCTAGCAAATTTTTACCCCTGGTAGGCTCGTTACGCTTGTTTCAGAAAAAAGTCCCGAAATGTTTCCCTAAAGTCACTGGGTTCTAGATTTCCTGTCAAAAAATTTTCCCGTCAAAATTTTATTTTAAAATTAAAGTCCCCTACTTGACTATTTTTCTGGTTTCCCGAAAACCCTAAACCCAAATTTTGTCCCAAAAAAAGTCTTTCCTCTTTTCGTGTCCAAGCCTGGAGGGCGGGATATTACACTAGAATTAGTTTTTTTTTGACCCCCCAGAACTCTACCCAAAAAAGACTCTGTTATGCCCATTATTTTTTTTACCTGTTTTTATGCAACAATTTAAAATTTTCTTTGAACTACAAAGCAACTCCACCCCCCTTCCCATTAGATCTATCCACATTTAAAAAATTAAATCCCTGAAAAATTACCTCAGCAGGGATTTTTCCCGGGCTCTTTAAATATACCAAGTTTCCGTTAAATTTCAATGAAATCAAAGTTCCAGCACATGCCCACCAAACGGTTCATTTTAAATTTTTTTTTTGCACTTCGCTGTTTGATTAAAAAACCATCATATGGTTTTTCTTCTGCACATTTTTTTCCCATTCATCTTTTTTTTTAAAAACCCAAATTTTTGAAAAAAATATTACCCAGAGTTACTCCAAGGCAGTTACTATTTTTAAAATTCTTAAATCAGAGAAAAGTCAATATATCCATATTAAATTATTTATCATTTCTAAACCCATCCCTCTAACTAACCCTAGTTTAAAGTCCTAACAACCCCCTCAACTGAGTTAGCAAGAAAACCCACACCTGCCCTGGATAAGTGAATCCCATCCCTGGCATACATTTTCATGTAATGGTTTTAAAATTAGATAATTTAGATTTAGAAAGGACATAGGAAAGTATTGGTTTGGAAATAGGGTAGTAGATGAGTGGAACAGTCTACCTAGTTGGGTTATTGAGGCTAGGACTTTGGGTAGTTTCAAATTTAGGTTGGATAAGTACATGAGTGGGAGGGGTTGGATTTGAGTGGGACTTGCACATCAGAGCTTATTTCTTGGGTAGCATTGAAAATTGGGTTGGGCAAATGTTTTGTTAGTGGGATGAATTGTAAAGGACCTGCCTAGTATGGGCCAACAGGCCTGCTGCAGTGTTCCTCCTTTCTTATGTTCTTATGTTCTTATTAAGGGTCTAAGGTGGTTGGCTGTGGTTGAGCCACAGGCACAGATACCATAGATGAGGTAAGGATATATTAGAGAGTGGTACAAGGTAAGGAGGGTCGTTTGTGGTACATAATCTTGGAAAGGATTCCTACTGATTTGGAAAATTTCTTGGCTATATGATGGGTATTGGACTGAAATTTAAGATTACAGTCAAGGAGAAGACCTAGAAATTTGCCCTCCGTGCGTCTTGATATAGGGGAACCATTTAACAGTATATTGAGTTGAATATTTGAGGCTCTGTTGCCAAACAGCATGAAGTAAGTTTTTTCTATGTTAAGTGTGAGTTTGTTGGTCATCATCCAAGCATATATCTTAGCAGTTCATTGTTTACAGAGTTTTCAAGCACAGCTGGGTCTGAATGGGAATAGACATATGTAGTGTCATCTGCGAATAGAACTGGTGTAAGGAGCTGGGATGCATTGGAGAGATTATTGACGTAGATGAGAAAGAGGAGTGGGCCTAGGACACTACCTTGGGGTACTCCTACAGCTACAGGTTGGATAGCTGAGTTGACTCCATTTACATGTACATACTGGTGTCTGTCGTTAAGATAGGATTTTAGGTAGTCAAGTCTTATGCCATAATGATTCAGTTTGAGGTGCAAGAGATTGTGGTCAACTGTGCCAAACGCTTTTCTTAGGTCGACAAAGAGCCCCAGAGGATATTCATTCTTATCGAGAGCTGTGTATAATAGGTCAAGCATTTGTATAATATCATCATTCGTGCTTTTCTTTGGCCTAAATCCAAACTGGCATGGGTTAAGTATGTTGTTGGATGTAAGGTAGGAGTAAAGTCGCTTGTGTATTATTTTTTCAAATATCTTGGAAAAGTTTGATATGGGTCTGTAACTGTTCAAATCAGTTGGATCTCTACCTTTGTGGATCGGGGTGAACCTTGCTGTCTTGAGTATGGATGGTAAGGTTGAGGAAGCTATAGATTTGTTAAACATTGTTGCAATAATGGGCCACAGTTCTGGTGCAGCTTTTTTATATATGAATGGCGGCAAGTTATCTAGATCACCTGATTTGTTTTTTAATGATTTAATGATGAGTGAGACTTCAGTGGGATTAGTTGGAGCTAGGAATAGAGTGTTTGGATAGTTGCCAGTGAGGTACTCGCTCGGATGGGTATTTGAGCTAGGAATTTGGCTAGCCAGCTTTGAACCTACGGTAGAGAAGAAATTAAATTTGTCGGTCGTGTTATAGGTTGTATGTGAGGTTCATCTGGCTTAGTTAAGTCTATCTCTCTATTTCCAGTTGGTTTTCTTGAGCCAAAATTTTAGAGAGGGTTTGTCAGGTACTTTTCATGTCACCTTTCATTTCACTAAATCTATTTTCATAATACAGTTGCTTTGATTTATGTATTAATTTTGTTAGTATTGATGTGTATCTTTTAGTAAATTCTTTAGTAATTAAGCCTAATCTGAACTGCTTTTCAATTTGGTGTTTTTATTAATAGATTTGAGGATACTTCTAGTTAGCCAGGGGTTGTTTAGCCTCTTTTCTGTGATTTGTTTCGTTTTGACTAGACAATGTTTGTTGTAGAGGTTTATGGTTTTATGTAAAAAAAATTTGATATCTTTATAGATATTATTACTGTCATTTAGCTCTCTGCCAATCAATGGCACCTAGAGCTAGTTTTAGGTTTACCGATGTCTCGTCATGCAGGCGAAATGAAATCTTTCTTGTTTCTGGAGGCAGTTTAGATAAGTTGGTCATGAGAAAGGTAGGATAGTGGTCTGTGGTGTTATCTGTGATTATACCTGCTTGTAGTGGGGATATTATGTTGGTCCAGATATGGTCGAGTAACGAGGCACTAGTGTCAGAGATTCTTGTTGGCTTTGTTATAGTGGGTAGCAATAAGCTGTTGCTCATAGTATTTGTGAAATCAACTACTGGAGGGTCGGTTGCTTGGATAATGTTGATGTTGAAATCTGCTGCTAGTATCAGATGGTGTTTATTCAACTCTGACTCAGTTATCATGTTTCTAAGGCTATTGCTAAAAGTGTAAGTGTTTGAGTATGATAGTCTGTAGACTGCACCAACTGCTATACGTTTCTTAAGCTTCTCTTCACTAACGAAAAAATGATAAAAAAAAATACGGAAATAATTATTGTTGTAATTTCTGTAAAATTCTTCAGTAGCTACGACAGTTCCAAAAGTTTCCTTTCATCATTGAAAGTTATAATGGGTTTATTAGCTGGAATTACTTGGCTACAGTAGCTGCAATATTTAAAAGAAAACACTAGTGAAAGATCTATGATATGGAAACAAGATAAGTGATATACATTGGCTAAAGAATGCTAAAGAGAAACCAGAAATAATACTTAAACAAATCTTTCATTCATAATATATTTTCCTCATCTTCAATTATCTCAAAAAATATCTTCATCTCTTCTGCTAGAAAATATAACTTACTATCTCAGGAAAGACCTATAAGCCACGTTTACCTTCACTCTGCCGGTGGCCTGGTGGCTAAAGCTCCCGCTTCACACACGGAGGGCCCGGGTTCGATTCCCGGCGGGTGGAAACATTTCGACACGCTTCCTTACACCTGTTGTCCTGTTCACCTAGCAGCAAATAGGTACCTGGGTGTTAGTCGACTGGTGTGGGTCGCATCCTGGGGGACAAGATTAAGGACCCCAATGGAAATAAGTTAGACAGTTCTCGGTGACGCACTGACTTTCTTGGGTTATCCTGGGTGGCTAACCCTCCGGGGATAAAAATCCGAACGAAATCTTATCTCTTATCTCTCTGGCTACTCTTGACTACCTTTAATTTACCTAAAGCAGTTGTCATCTCGCCCTACTGTCGTCTCTCTCACACTGTTAACTACTCAATAATCATGTTATCTCCATCACCAATGAACCGAATTATATTTGCAAGGGTCGAGACTCAGCTCCTGGCCTTGTCTCCTTGATTACTGAGATAGGCAACACTGATTTTTGGCCTCTTAGACTTTATCATATCTACTTTTGAAGTTGTGACTCACCCAAATCATTCCATTACTCAACCTGAGATAAAAATAAATGCTTTCTTAAATCCCTACGGAAAAATTATTGACTATTAATTACGAGAAAAGTTTGCGACCGCTGTCAGCTTCAGAGTTAGTTATACCTGAGTTACTAGACCCTGCCACGTACATACTTACGTGGCAGGGTCTGGGTGTGCGTAAGTACACTCTGCCAGAGTATACGTACGCACGTACTTAGTTATGTACACCCTGCCAGGTGAAAGTTAAGACACATATGCAACATCTGGATATCTTTGTTGTAGACGTTTCGCCATCCAGTGGCTTTATCAATACATATTCTAGGACATGTCTCTTAACTTTCATATTGTCGGTATTTTATACCTTTCTTGCAAAACCACCACCCTGCCAGGTGTTATAATAGTTAAGGGTACAGTTAGGTGAGGTCATACGTACGTACACACACACACACACACAACCACACACACCACACACACACACACACACACACACACACAACACAAAACACACACACACACACCCACGTCAAAAAATTTTGAGAAAGTACAAAGCTTTACAACAAGGTTGAGGGAAATTGGACTGACGACACTGAAGGACAGAAGGGTCAGGGGAGACATGATAACGACATACAAGATACTGCATGGAATAGATAAGGTGGAAAGAGACTAAAATTTTCCAGAGATGGGAAAAACAGAAAAAAAGGGGGTCCCCAATTGGAAGTGGAAGACTCAGATGATTAAAAGGGGATTTGGAAAGATTTTCCCTTCATCAAAGAGAATTTAAGAAGGGGAATAGCCCTGGAAAGGAGATAGTGGGGGCGGGAAAACCAAAATAGCTTAAAACGGGGTTTTGAAAAGCCCATTGAGCAGAGAAAAGACGGAAACCAAAAAGTGGGCGACCCCGTAAAAGAGGCGGGGCCAGGAACGGGTTTCTCGCCCTCTGAAACCCACAAATAGGTGAGTACAAAAGGTGAGAAAAATTTTAGGTGAGTACACACACACAATTTTATAAAAAAGGTGAAACAAATTCGAAACAAAAGTTGATAATACATTGTTAAAATGAAAGCGGGGAAACGAAATGAAAATACATTTTTTCAATAAAGAAGCGGGGAAACGAAGATGAAAAATTTCATTTTTCAATGAGAAGCGGGAAACAAGATGAAAAATACATTTTTCAATAAAGAAGCAGGAAAACTGGGGAAAATAATTAATAATATGTATTAAGTGTAAAGATGCCAGGACAGATTAATGTTAAATAAAATGTTGGTACCCAAATGTTTACTGGTGAAAAGGGAAAAAATTACCCCCCGTTTTAACTTTCACCGGGTTTAATGTTATTGGTGAAAAGGGGACATATTACCCCCCTTTTAAACATCACCGGGTAATTTTTTAATGGGGGACAAGGACATTTTTAACCCGCTGGTTTTAACATCCCGGTAGATTTTTTACTGGTTGAAAAGGGAATTTACCCGCGGGGTCTTAACACCCACCAGGTAGAGGTTTTTTGGGGTAAACAAGGACATATTCCCCGCGGGTTTTTAAAAATTCACCAGGTAAAATGTTTACTGGTGACAAGGACATTTTTACCCCCCTGGTCTTAACATCCCCAGGTAAAAGGGTTTTAAATTGGGTGAAAAAGGAAAATTTTCCCCGGTTGGTGTTAACACACCCAATAGATGTTTACTGGTAAACAAAGGACATTTTAACCCGCTCGTGTTAACATCCCCAAAGGTAGTTGTTTACTGGTGAAAAAGGACATATTCCCCCGCTGGTTTTAAAACATCACCGGGTTTAGATTTTTAATGGGGGACAAGGCCCTATTCCCCGCTGGTTTTAAACACCCACCAGGTAGTGTTTACTGGGGGACAAGGACTTTTTCCCCGGGGTTTTTAACTTCACCAGGTAGATGTTTTTTGGGTGACAAGGACATATTACCCGCGGGTGTTAACATCACCAGGTAAATGTTTACGGGTTTGACAAGGACATATTACCCCCCTGGTCTAACATCCCCAGGAAAGATGTTTTTTTGGTGAAAAGGGGGACATTTTAAACCCGCTGGTTTTTAAACATCCCAAAGGGAGATGTTTCGGGGTGAAAAGGGAAAATTTACCGCTGGGGGTTAACATCACCGGGAAAGATTTTTTACGGGGGACAAGGACATATTTCCCGTGGTTTTAACATCACCCATTTAGATGTTTCCTGGGACAAGGACAAATTCCCCCGCGGGGTGTTAACATCCCCAGGAGATTTTTACGGGTGAAAAGGACAAATTTCCCGCTGGTTTTTAAAACATCACCAGGTAATGTTTACTGGTAAAAAGGAAAAAATTACCCTGGTTTTAACATCCCCAGGTAGATTTTTTACTGGGGGACAAGGCCCATATTTCCCGCGGGTTTTAAAACATCACAGGTAGTTTTTTTTAACTGGGGGAAAAAGGAAAAATTTTTACCGGGTGTTAACATACAGGTAGATTTTTTACTGATGAAAAGGGACATTTTTACCGCTGGTGTTAACATCACCAGGTAGATGTTTACTGGTAACAAGGACATATTTACCGCTGGTGTTAACATCACCAGGTAGATTTTTCCTGGTGAAAAGGGCCCATATTTACCGCGGGTTTAAAAATCACCAGGTAGATGTTTTACGGTGCCCAGGACATATTTACCGCTGGTGATAAAAACACCAGGTAGATTTTTAAACGGGTAACAAAGACATATTTACCGCTGGTGATAACATCCCCAGGAGATGTTTACTGGTAAAAAAGGGACATATTTACCGCTGGTGTTAACATCACCAGGTAGATGTTTACTGGTGACAAGGACATATTTACCGCTGGTGTTAACATCACCAGGTAGATGTTTACTGGTGACAAGGACATATTTCCCACTTTTTAAAACATAAACCGGGTAGATGTTTACGGGTGAAAAGGACTATTTACACCGGGTGTTAACATCACCAGGTAGATGTTTCCCCGGGGGACAAGGAAAAATTTTTACCGCGGGTGTTAACATCCCCGGGTAGATGTTTACTGGTGACAAAAAGGACAAAATTTCCCACGGGTTTTAAACCTCCCCAGGTAGATGTTTACTGGTGACAAGGACATATTTACCGCTGGTGTTAACATCACCAGGTAGATGTTTACTGGTGACAAGGACATATTTACCGCTGGTGTTAACATCACAAGGTAGATTTTTTATGGTGAAAAGGGGGACATATTTACCGCTGGTGTTAACACCCACCAGGTAGATGTTTCCCGGTGAAAAAGGACATATTTCCCGGCTGGTGTTAACACCACCAGGTAGTGTTTTTGGTGACAAGGACAATTTACCGTGGTGTTAACATCACCAGGTAGATGTTTACTGGTGACAAGGACATATTTACCACTGGTGTTAACATCACCAGGTAGATGTTTACTGGTGACAAGGACATATTTACCGCTGGTGTTAACATCACCAGGTAGATGTTTACTGGTGACAAGGACATATTTACCGTGGTTTTAAACCCTTTCCCCAAAGGTAGTGTTTATGGTGCCCAAGGACATATTTACCCTGGTTTTAAACATCCCCAGGTAGATGTTTACTGGGAAAAGGGGCAAAATTTACCGTGGTGTTAACATCACCAGTAGATGTCTACTGGTGACAAGGACAAAATTTACCACGGGTTTTAAAAATCCCCAAGGTAGATGTTTACTCGTGACAAGGACATTTTTAAACCGCTGGTGTTAACATCACAGGTAAAATTTTTTACTGGTGAAAAGGGACATATTTCCCGGGCTG
This sequence comes from Cherax quadricarinatus, assembly GCF_026875155.1. Lineage (NCBI taxonomy): Eukaryota > Metazoa > Arthropoda > Malacostraca > Decapoda > Parastacidae > Cherax > Cherax quadricarinatus. The sequence goes on from NC_069470.1 coordinate 28,327,408, forward strand.
GTTTTTAAACATCACCAGGTTTTTTTACGGGTGACAAGGACATTTTTACCACGGGTTTGTTAACATCCCCAAAGGTAGAGGGTTTCCCTGGTGACAAGGACAAAATTACCGCTGGTGTTTAACCCTCACCGGGTTTAAAATTTTTTTAATGGTGAAAAGGGGGACAATTTACCGTGGTGTTAACATCCCCAGGTAGAGGGTTTAAATGGTGCCCAAGGACCTTATTTACCGCTGGGTTAAAATTAAACCGGGTTTAGTTTTTTTTCAGGGAAAAGGGACATATTTTACCGCGGGTGAAAACCATCACCAGGTAGATTTTTTACTGGGACAAGGACATATTTCCCGGGCTGGTGTTAACATCACCAGGTAGATGTTTACGGTGACAAGGACATTTTTTACCGCTGGTTTTAACATCACCGGGTTTAGTTTGTTTCTGGGGGCCCAAGGGAAACATTTTTAAACCGCGGGTGTTAACATCCCCAGGTAGATTTTTACTGGTGAAAAGGGACATTTTTACCGCGGGGTTGTTAACAAACCCCAGGTGACTTTTTAAGGGTAAAAAAGGACAATTTCCCGCGGGTTTTTTTAAACATAAAAAAGGTAAAATTTTTAAAGGGTGAAAAAGGGACAAAATTTTACCACGGGTGTTAACATCACCAGGTAGATGTTTAAATGGTGAAAAGGGGACATTTTTACCACTGGGTTTTAACTCACAGTAGATTTTTAGGGTGACAAGGACTTTTTTTAACCGCGGTTTTTAAACATCCCCAGGTAGATTTTACTGGTGACCAAGGACATATTTTACTCCGGGTTTTTTAACTTCACCAGGTAGATGTTTATGGTGACAAGGACATTTTTTCCCCCCGTGGTGTTAACAAAACCCAGGTAGATGTTTATGGTAAACAAGGAAAAATTTACCGCGGGTTTGTTAACATCACCAGGTAGATGTTTACGGGTTTGAAAGGACATATTTCCCGCGGGGTGTTAAAAACCCCAGGTAGTTTTTACGGGTGAAAAAGGGAAAATTTACCGCTGGTGAAAACACACCAGGTAGATGTTTACTGGTGAAAAGGAAAAATTTTTAACCGCTGGTTTTTTAAAATCCCCAGGTAGATGTTTATTGGTGAAAGGGACATTTTTAAACCGCGGGGTTTTTAACATAAACCAGGTAGATTTTTTCGGGTGAACAAAACATATTTACCGCTGGTATAACATCATCAGTAGATGTTTACGGGAAAAAAAGACATATTTACCGTTTTTTGAAACTTCACCAGGTAGTTTTTTTTACTGGTAAAAAAAGACATTTTTTAACCGCTGGTTTTAAACCCATCCCCAGGTAGTTTTTTTATTTTGGTAACAAAGCCCATATTTACCGCTGGTGTTAACATCACCGGGGTAGATGTTTATGGTAACAAAGAATATTTACCGCTGGTTGATAAAACACCAGGTAGATGTTACTGGTAACAAAGAATATTTACCGCTGGTGAAAACATCACCAGGAAAGATTTTTTACTGGTGCCCCGGGACATTTTTTACCGCTGGGGGTTAACATCCCCAGGTAGATGTTTAGGGTGCCCAAGGACATTTTTCCCCATTGGTTTAAAACACACCAGGTAGATGTTTTACGGGTTTGACAAGGAAAAAATTTTCCCAAACTGGTTTTAAAACATCACCAGGTAGAGGGGTTTAAATGGTGCCAAGGACAAAATTTACCGCTGGTTTTAAACATCACCAGGAAGATGTTTACTGGGGGACAAGGAAAAATTTTTTCCCATTTGGGGGTTAACACAACCAGGTAGATGTTTACTGGGAAAAAGGACAAATTTACCGTGGGTTAAATCACCAGGTAGTTTTTTACTGGTGACAAGGACATATTTACCGCTGTGTTAAAAATCACCAGGTGGGATGTGTCCGGGTGAAAAGGGACATTTTTAAAACCCTGGTTTTAAAACCATCACCAGGTAGATGTTTACTGGTGACAAGGACAAAATTTTCCCGCTGGGTTAACATCACCAGGAAGATGTTTACTGGGGGACAAGGACATTTTTTCCCGCGGTGTTAATTTCACCAGGTAGATGTTTATTTGGTGCCCAAGGCCCTATTTACCCTGGTTTTTAAACATCAAAAGGTAGTGTTTATGGTGAAAAGGGACATTTTTCCCACTGGGGGTTAACATCACCGGGTGTGTTTACTGGTGAAAAGGGCCATATTTACCGTGGTTTTTAAACATCACCAGGTAGATGTTTACTTGGTGAAAAGGGACATATTTACCGGGTGTTAACATCACCAGGTAGATGTTTACGGGTGAAAAGGACAAATTTACCACTGGTTTTAAAACATAAACCGGGTTTAGAATTTTTTAAGGTTTAAAAGGACATATTTACCGGGTGTTAACATCACCGGGTAGATGTTTATGGTAAAAAAGGGAACATATTTCCCGGGGTTGTTAACTTCCCCAAAGGTAAAATGTTTATGGTGACAAGGGGACATATTTACCGCGGTTTTAAAAAATCACCAGGTGGATGTTTACGGGTGACGGGGGCATATTTACCCGGGTTTTAAACCCAAAACCAGTTAGATGTTTACTGGTTTACAAGGGCATTTTTCCCCACGGGTGTTAACATCACCAGGTAGATGTTTACGGGTGACAAGGACATATTTACTGCTGGTGTTAACATCACCGGAGAGGGTTTACTGGAAAAAGGACATTTTTAAACCGGGGTTGTTAACATCACCAGGTAGATGCTTTACGGGTGAAAAGGGAAACATTTTTACCATGGGGGTTGTTAACATACCGGGTAGATGTTTTTTTTGGTGAAAAGGGCCATATTTACCACTGGTGTTAACATCCCCAGGTAAAAGTTTACGGGTGCCCAAGGACATATTTACTGCGGGTTTGTTTAACATCACCGGGTTAGATTTTTTATGGTAAAAAGGGGACATATTTACCGCGGGTTAACATCACCAGGTAGATGTTTACGGGTGACAAGGCATTTTCCCAAAGGTTTAACATCACCAGGTAGATTTTTAAACGGGGAACATGGACAAAAAATTTACCGCGGGTTTTTAAAAACACCAGGAAAGATGTTTACTGGTGACAAGGACATTTTACCGCTGGGGGTTAGCATCACCAGGAAAATTTTTTAATTTGGTGACAAGGACATATTTCCCAATGGTTTTTAACATCACCGGGTTTAGATTTTTTCCCCGGGTGCAAGGACATATTACCACTGGTTTTAACATCACCAGGTAGATTTTTAACTGGTAAACAAGGACATATTTCCCGCTGGGTTAATATCACCGGGTTTAAAATTTTTTACGGGTAAAAAGGGGACAAATTTTCCCGCTGGTTTTAAACCCAACCCACCAGGTAGATGTTTACTGGTGACAAGGACATATTTACCGCTGGTGTTAACATCACCAGGTAGATGTTTACTGGTGACAAGGACATATTTACCGCTGGTGTTAACATCACCAGGTAGATGTTTACTGGTGACAAGGACATATTTACCGGGGTTTTTTAAACATCCCCAGGTAATGTTTCTGGTGAAAAGGGACATATTTCCCCAGGGTGTTAACTCACCAGGTTAAAAATCAACACAAAATTTCCCGTTTTCCAATTTTTTGGAAAAAGGGGAAATTTCCAATACCTTAAAAGTAAGGAAAGTTTTTAAAAAATTATTTTTTAAAATGTATCTTTTCCAAGAGAATTGTGGGAAAGGAAAAAAGGGGAAAAGGAAAATTATTAAGTGTTTAAAAAACAAAAAATAGAAGTTAAAAACTAGTGTTGAGGAGGGTCCAGCGGGAACCAAACTGACTCAATTTTTAAAAAACTAGGGGTTGAGGATGCCCAGCGGAACCACTGACCAATTTAAAAACTAGTGTTAAAGGATTTTCCACCTGACCACTGACCAAGTTAAAAACAGGTTGGGGGATTTTCCACTGACCACTGACTCAATTATAACAGTGTTGGGGATGCCCCGCTGCCATGACCAAGTTAAAAACTAGTGTTGAGGATTTTCCAGCTGACCATTTGACTCAATTTTTAATAACTTGTTGAGGAAGCCCAGCTGACCATGACTCAATTTTATAACTAGTTTGAAGATGTCCAAGTACCCTGACTCAATTTAAAATAATAGTGTTTGGATGTCCAGTGACCATGACTCAAGTTATAACTAGTGTTGGGGTTTGGCCCAGCGACCACTGACTCAATTTTAAAAGTAGTGTTGAGGATGTCCAGCTGACCACTAAATAAAGGGATAACTAGTGTTGGGGATGCCCAGCGCCCAAACAAAATCAAGTTATAACTAGTGTTGAGGATTCCCGCTGACCCACTGACTAAATTTAAACTAGTGTTGAGGATGTCCAGCTGACCCCTGACTCAAGTTAAAAATAGTTTGGGATGTCCAGCTGACCACGGGCTCAGTTAAAACGTGTTGGGGGGTGTCCAGCTGACCACTGACTCAAGTTATAATAGTGTTAAAGGGATGTCCCGTTTTGACAAAACCTGACTAAATTTAATAACTAGTTTTTGAGGTTGCCCAGCTACCATGACTCAAGTTAAAAACTAGTTTTTAAAGGAATGCCCAAACCAAACCCCGACTCAAGTTATAACAGGTTGAGTATGTCCAGCTGACCACTGACTAAGTTATAACTGTTTTGGGGATTTTCCGGCTGACCACTAAAAAAAACCTCAAGTTTTAATAGTGTTTAAAGGTTTCCCCCAGCTGCCCCCCTGACTCAAGTTAAACTAGTTTTGGGATGTCCACTGACCCTGACTCAAGTTATAACTAGTGTTGAGGATGTCCCCTTGCCCACTGACCTAAAGTTTTAAATTTATGTTGGGGGATTTTCCCTAAACCACTAAACTCAAGTTAAAATTGTGGTTGAGGATGTCCAGCTGACCACTGACTCAAGTTATAACTAGTGTTGAGGATGCCCACCCTGACCAGACTCAAGTTATAACTAGTTTTTGAGGATGCCCAGCTGGCCATGCCCTCAATTTAAAAACTAGTGTTAAAGGAAAAGTCCAGTTTGACCCCCTGACTCAATTTATAATAGTGTTGAGGATGTCCACTGCCACGACTCAATTTATAACTATGTTGGGGAAATGTCCACTGACCACCTGCCCAAAAGTTATAACTAGTGTTGAGGATGTCCAGCTGCCCCACCGACTCAAGTTAAAACAAGTTTTGAGGATTTCCAGTGACCACAAATCAAGTTAAAACAATTTTGGGGTGGAAGCCCATTTGACCATAAACTAAAATTTTAAAAATAGGTAAAAGGATGTCCAGCTGACCACGGACTTAAAGTTATAATAGTGTTAGGATGTCCGGGCGACCACTGACTAAATTTTTAAAACCTAGTGTTGGGGGATGCCCCGGGCTGACCACTGCCCTTCAAGTTATAACTAGTGTTGAGGATTCACTGACCCTGACCCCAAGTTATAACTAGTTTGAGGATTTTCCAGGACCACTGACTCAAGTTATAATTTAGTGTTAAAGGAAAGTCCGCTGCCCAAACTGATTTCAAGTTTTTAAACTAGTTTTTGAGGTTTTCCAGTTTGACCACTGATTTCAAGTTATAACAGTGTTGGGGAAATGTCCCCCTGACCATGCCCTCAAGTTAAAACTAGGGGTTGAGGATGTCCAGCTGACCACTGACTCAAGTTATCTAGTGTTGAGGATGCCCCAGCTGCCCACTGACTCAAGTTAAAAACTAGGTTGGGGATGTCCACCCTGACCATTTAACTCAATTTTATAACTAGTTTGAGGATGTCCAGCTGACCCCCTGACCAAGTTATAACTAGTGTTGGGGAAAGCCCCAGCGACCACTGACCCCAATTTAAAAAACTAGTTTTTGAGGATTTTCCAGCTGACCACTGCTCAAGTTATAACTATTGTTGGGGTTTCCAGCTGCCCACTGACTCAATTTAAAACTAGTGTTGAGGATGCCAGCTGACCACTGACTCAAGTAAATAAAGTTTTTGAGGATGCCCACTACCACTGACTCAAGTTAAAAACTAGTGTTGGGGGATGCCCCAGCTCCCCCATGACTCAAGTTATAATAGTGTTAAAGGAGGCCCAGCTGACCACTGACTAAAGGGTTATAACTATGTTAAAGGATGTCCAGCTGCCACTGACTCAATTTTAAAAACTAGTTTTGAGGTTTGTCCAGCTGACCACTGCCCTCAATTTATAACTATTTTGGTTGAGGATGCCCAGCTGCCCAAATGACCAAGTTATAACTAGTGTTGAGGAGCCCAGTAAAAAAAAAACCTAAACTCAATTTAAAACTAGTGTTGAGGATTCCGGGCTGTCCACTGCCCTCAAGTTATAACTAGTTTTTGAGGGATGTCCAGCTGACCACTGATCAAGTTTAACTATGTTGAGGTGCCCCAGCTGACCACTGACCAAGTTAAAAAAAAAGTGTTGAGGGGGGTCCAGCTGACCACTGACCCAATTTAATAACTAGTGTTGAGGATGCCCCAGCGGGACCACTGCTCAAGTTATAATAGTTTTTGGAGGATTTTCACCCGACCACTGACTAAAGGGAAATAACTAGTGTTGAATTTGTCCAGCTGACCACTGACTCAAGTTATAACAATGTTGGGGATGTCCAGCTGCCCCCCTGACTCAAGTTTTAAACTAGGGGTTGAGGTTTGTCCAGCTACCACTGACTCAAGTTATAAACTATTTGTTGAGGATGTCCACTGACCACTGACTAAAAGTTATAACTAGTGTTAAAGGTTTGCCCGGGCTGCCCCACGACTCAATTAAACAAATTTTGAGGATGCCCAGCTGCCCACTGCCCCAAAAGTTATAATAGTGTTGGGAAATGCCCCCACTGACAACGACTAAAGTTAAAATTTGGTGTTGAAAAATGTCCCCCCACTATGACTCAATTTATAACTATTTTTGGGGGAAAAATTTTCCCACTCCCAACTACTAAATTTATAACTAGTGTTGAGGATGCCCCGTGACCACTGACTAAAAGTTATAACTATTGTTGAGGATGTCCAGTGACCACTGACTCAAGTTATAACTAGTTGAGGAGGGCCAGCGGGACCACTGACTCAAGTTAAAAATATTTGGGGATGTCCAGCTGACCACTGACTCAAGTTTTAACTATTTGAGGTTTGTCCAGTTTGACCACTGACTAAAAGGGTAATAACTAGTTGAGGATGTCCGGGCTGACCACTGACTAAATTTTAAATAACTAGTGTTGAGGATGTTCAGCTGCCCCTTTTGACTCAAGTTATAACAAATTGTTGGGGAAAATTCCAGCGCCCACTGACTAAAGTTAAAAATTAGTTTTTTGAGGTGCCCAGCTGCCCACTGACTCAAGTTATAACTAGTTTTGAGGATGTCCAGCTGCCCACTGATTTCAAGTTATAACTAGTGTTGAGGATGGCCAGCTGACCCCCTGACTAAAGTTAAAACTAGGTTGAGGATTTTCCAGCTGCCCACTGATTCAAGTTAAAACTAGTTTTTTGAGGATGTCCAGCGGCCCACTGACCCCAAGTTATAACTAGTTTTTGGGGAAGTCCGGGGTTTGCCCAAAACTGACTCAATTTTAAAACCCTAGTGTTGAGGATGTCCAGCTGACCACTGACATCCCTTAGAATTAATTTTTGATACTGATATTCCAATTCGACTTTTATGCCAAAAATTTGTATTATTATTTGTGTATTATTGTTGCCCTTATTCATTTGTTTTCCCGTTAATTGTTTTTTTTTAAATTTTTCCCTGGTGTTTTTTTTTTTACCATTATTGGTAAAAAAACCCCCGTCACCTGTATTCATTACCCAATTTTTCCACCTCCCGTTTAACACATTTTCCCATTTTTTAACTTCACCCTTACACTTTCACCTGTAGTTAAACTTTCAACTGTAGTTCACTTTCACCTGTAGTTCATTTTTCCCCCTGTATTCCCTTTTCACCTGCATTTCATTTTTCACCTGTATTTCCTTTCACCGTAGTTCCTTTTCCCCTGTAGTTCACTTTCACCGAAAGGTTCATTTTCCACCTGTAGTTCATTTTCCCCTGTAGTTCATTTTCACCTGCAGTTCCCCTTTCACCTGAAGTTAAACTTTCCCCTGTATTTCCCACTTTCACCGCGGGTTCATTTTCACCTGTAGTTCATTTCACCTGTAGTTCACTTTCACCGTAGTTCACTTTCACCCTGAATTTTCATTTTTCACCTGTAGTTAAACTTTAAACCTGAGTTCACTTTCACCTGCATTCACTTTCACCTTTAGTTCACTTTCACCTGTGGGTTTCCCCTTTTCCCCTGTTTTCACTTTCCCCCTGAAAGTTCACTTTAAACCTGTTTCATTTTTCCCCTTTCAGTTCCCCCTTAAACGTAGTCATTTTTAAACCTTTTAGTTCATTTTCACCTGCATTCACTTTCACCTGTAGTTCACTTTAACCTGTTTTTCACTTTAAACCTGTAGTTCATTTTTACCTGTATTTCCACATTCCCCCGTAGTTAAATTTTCCACTTGTGGGTTTTATTTTTTCCCAAACCTTTTGTATTTCATTTTCCCCCGGGAGTTCACTTTCACCTTTTAGTTCCCTTTCACCTTAGTTCACTTTTCCCCTGTAGTTCACTTTCCCACCTGCAGTTTCATTTTAAACCCGTTGTTCATTTCCCCTGTTTTCCCATTTTTACCTGTAGTTCACTTTCACCTGTAGTTCACTTTCACCTGTAGTTCACTTTCACCTGAAAGTTCACTTTCACCTGTAGTTCACTTTCCCCTTTGTAGTTCCTTTCACCTGCTTTCACTTTCACCGTATTCCCCTTTCAGGGTATTTTCATTTCACCTGTATTTCCCACTTTACCTGTAGTTCATTTTTCCACGCTCAACCTTTAAAGTTCATTTTGCCCCTTTTCACTCAAGACACGTTTTTTTCCCTTTTTTTAAATTTATCCTTTTCTTTTTTTTTAACAAAAATTTTTTAATTGGTGTTTTTTCTAGAAATTTATGTACCCTGAAGGAGTACCTTTAGTAATTAGGGAAATCCGAAGGGTACCTTTAGTAATTTTGTATCCCTAAAAGGAGTCCCTTTTAGAAATTATGTATCCCTAAAGGGGAGTATCTTTAGAAATTTTATGTATCCCTGAAGGAGACCTTTAGAAAATTATAATCCCTGAAGGAGTACCTTAGAAAAAAAATGTACCCCTAAAGGGGAGTACCTTTAGAAATTTAAAGTATCCCGGGGAAGGAGTACCTTTAGAAATTTAAAGGTATCCCTAAAGGGAGTTTTTTTTAGAAATTTAATTATCCCTAAAGGAGTACCTTTAGAAATTTTAGGTACCCCTGAAGGAGAAACCTTTAAAAATTTTTATCCCTGAAGGAGTACCTTTAGTAATTATAAAATCCCTAAAGGGAGTCCCTTTTAGTAACTATGAAAATCCCGAAGGAGTACCTTTAGTAATTAGTACCCCTTTAAAGGAGTCCCTTTTAGAAATTTTATTACCCCCTGAAGGAGTACCCTTTATTAATTATTACCCCTGAAGGAGTACCTTTAGTAATTATGTATCCCTGAAGGAGAACCTTTAAAAATTTTTTAAATTTTTGTTATTCTAAAAATTTTTTGGAATTTTAATATTTTTTAAAACCCCAGAAATTTTTCCCCTCAAATTTTTTTTTGGTTTAAAAAGGGGGATTTTTTTTAACAAAGCATATAACCAAAGTCACTTAATTTTTGGGCAGCAACACAGACAAAACTCAGATAATTTCCAGATTCCCCCAAGTGCGGATCTTGAACTTTTCTTTAAATTTAAAACCTTCACCCGCGCAAGGGGTCAAAAATTTTAAAATTTCGAACAAACCTCCCAATGGTGGATAGAGTAACTCAAGACGGGTAAACTGTCCCTTAAAATTTGGGTTTTTGAGGTTATTTTCGGGAAATTTCCCAAATTTCCCCGAAAAACGAAAATATTAGGCTGCTCCCGAAAAGGGTTTTAAAAAATTTTAATTTTTGCAAACTTGCAATTTTTAAATTTAAAACACACCAAAAAAATTTTTTTAAATTTAATATAAAAAACAACAATAAAAAAAACATAAAGGGAAACCCTTGTATCAAAACATTTTTTATTGTTACAAATATAAAAAGGAAAGCAAATACCAAAAAATGCCAAATTGCAAAGTGATTTCAAGTTTCAAACCCTATTTCCCCGAGATTCATTTGGGAAAAACCAAAGATTCTATATTGCAAATTTGGGAAAATGGAAGTCTGGAAAAAAATTTTTATCAGTCTTTTTGCACGATTTTTCTTTTAAAACACTACAGACGAAAAGACGATGTTACCGTTTTTTTTCGAGGTGCGGGGAATACTTGCAAATTAAAAAGGCCCTTTTCCCTGCCATTGGGGAAATCATTAGAGTAATGTCTTTTCCCAAAACTGTCATCAGGCATTTTTGTACGTTTTCCCCCCCCAGGTTTCACTATGCCAACACCATTGGGGTACATGGTGAATTATTGGGGAGGGGCTTTGGAGGGTTTTTCCCTTTGGCTGCTCCCTTAAGGTTTTGTCCTTTAGACCTTTCAAATTTTAAAAGATAGAATTCCTGAAAAAACTTTAGTTTTCATACACTTTTGCTTTTTTTTGCTCGAAATCACGGCAATAAAGCAGCCATGCATTCACAACAGCAAAATCAAAAAAAAAAAAAAATATGGCAAATACCGCATGTCCAAAGTTTTTTATTTGGGGTTTTTTTAGAGATGCACCAACATGTTGCTTTTTTCAATACCTCCCATGTTTGCTTTTAGTTCTTTATGACGCAGGGCCAAAGATATTTTTTCTTTTCCCTCATTGTACCTTGTTATATCTCCCCAAAAAAGACTCATGGGCTCGACCCCAATATCCCGTTGTCCCCTAAAGTAAAAACTTTGGTGTCCCTTTCCCTCGTACAACAAGGGGCACCCCTCATTGTTGTTGAAGCAAAAATTGCCCCCCACCACACTTTTTTTTTTCCATTTTTTTGATAGGCACCAGAGTTTGGGTTTCCAAATCTATTGCAAGTTCCCCCCCTTTCCCGTGTTCCCCGCCGGGTTTTACTTATCCTTTTGTACCCTTTACCAAAGGGATACTTGAAAAGAAATTTCAAACAAGATTGCGGGTGTGTTTGTCTTGTTCATTGTTTGTCAAGTACCAGAACAATCTTTTTTACTTATTGGGAAATTTAGATTTTTTCCTGTGGCAGTGTATGGGATGTGTGTCAAAAGTTTTTTTGTGCCTTGATTCATGGTATATCAGGGATTAGTTTCCCTTTGAAATTTCACGACAAAAAAATTTGAAACCCCACTTATCTGGTTTTTTTTTTGATGTACTGCCTTAGGTTTTTCCCGCAGTTTTTTCCCTTGAAACCAACCAAGACTTTCAACAAAAGATTGCTTGGGTGAAACTGGAATTTTTAAGCAAGCCTTATTTGTTTATGTAAAGAAAGGCCCTTACTTTGTAGAATCTGTCATTATCCTTTTTTGTTTGTCTTTGGGAAAAGAATATGACCCTTTTTAAAGGAAAAAAAACCCTTTTGGGCGCCATGCTATCTGCAAAACCCGTTGGCTCCTAAAAGCACTTTCCAATAGTCTTCGAGGGATGGTAAATGAAGCAATACCCATGAAAAAACAAAAAAACCCATGAACCTCTTTTCTCTTAAAAAATCTGTTAAAAAGTACTATTTAAAGGGGTTTGGGGCCTTTTTACAAATTTTTTTTGATAAAGCTTTTGTTATCTATCAAGGCCCCGGGGGTAACGAACATACGAAAATACCATATTTTTGACCTAAAAAGCAAGGGGGTTTTCATGTTCATATGCCGGCAAAGGATCATTTTTTAATGTCATCTACGGTCCAATCAGATTTAAAAAATTTAAGAGCAATATTTTTCATGGATCTCTTCCTCACCCCGGGGATTCCCCCCAATCCCCAAAAAGTTTTTTTTTTCCTTCCCTTAAATTTCGCTTTTTGGGGGCCTTTCTTTTCCCTTTTTTCTCCTCTCATCATTGACATCTCTGATCCGTGCCTCCGGTGGGAAGTAATTTATCCCCCTATCCAGGGAATTCTGGTCGGGGCTACCTCTGGGGTTCCCAGTCACTTCTTCAGAAACGCAGGGCCTACCTCGACCTGCTGGCGACTGCTCCCCATAAAACAGCCTCTCAAGGGGAAATGGAAAAGGGGCAAAAGAAACCTCCCGTAAAATCAGACCCACAGAGTTCATATTTTGCAATTGAAATTTTTTTTTTTAAATATTATTTGGCTATAATTGGACCTTCCCGGAAAATCGCGCAAAAAACCCCCCCAAAAAATTCGGACAAATGCTTTCACTTTTTTTCAACTGCAAACACAATTTATTATGCTTCACACGGGACCTTTTTGGTTTTAATATCAAAATATGCCTAAACTATTCATGTAAACACTAAAAAACAACAATCAGTTCTTTCCGACATTTTAGAAAAGTATAATCCAAAAGGGAGATTTTGTAAGGGTGGAGGGGAAAAAAAGCGCTGGGGTTCCCAAACCAAGCGGGCCCTTTTTTTATTTTGATTTTCTCAACCAAAGGGGAAAGGGGGCAAAAAGCGAACTGTACTTAAACTGAAGAGACTCAGGGAAAGGGTTGTGATTTTGGGGGAAAATAAAAAACGGGGAAACTGGCCCCCGCGGGGGGCGAAGTATGACACGCCCCCAAAAAAAACGTAATCAATACCCATTTTTTTCGGCCAAACCCGATAGGACAGCACCTTTCCCCAAACAAATCAAGATTTGGGAAGGGTTTAAAACCAATACAAAAGGTGGGACCCCCACAGACTTAAACAAATATAGGCCCCAAAATTAATTACCCTTGCTATCCAAAATCTTTGAGAAACTCCGTGCACCGGGGGACGTATTTCCCTTTATAACGGCCTTAAAAACATACTCAAACCCCCGGGCCCGTTTGGATTCAGGAAAAAAAAAAAGGGACTAAAGAAGCATCATAAAAAAATTTCTAGATCTGCTTTACAAGCATTGGAAAATAAGGGGGGGAAAATCCCCCTAGGGAAATTTTTTTTGACCTAAGAAAAGCTTTGACCAGTAGAAAACCCCCGACATCCTACTCCCCAAAATTGTTTAATTACCCGGGATAAGAGGCCATGCGTTGCTTATTTCCCAAAACTTACATTTCTAATAGGGTTTTCATACGTTTACCATTAAAAAACACAGCATCACAACACGGCCACTTTTATTACGGAGTTCCGGGAAGGGGAAATGTCCTTGGGCCCTGCCCCTTCCTCATTTACATCAATGCCCCTTTCCCAAAGTATCCCCCACCTGGGAAAACCCCTTCTCTTTGCTGAAAACACGACTTATGTCATCCTCCCCCCCAACTTGCCACCCTCAACACCATTGTGAATGAGGAGCTGATTAAAATATCGGGCTTGGATGACAGCCAATAAAACTTAAAGCCCCCTTAACCCTGACAAAACCTACTATATTATGTTTTTTGGGAGCAGAGCAGGAGGGAGGAGATGCACAAATTTTAAAATTAAGATTGACAACACTCTAATTACCAGAAATAATGGGGGAAAATTCCCCCGGGTTTACCTTTACAAAAAAACCTGGAAAATTTTAGCACCCATATCCCGCATATAGCCAAAAAAGAAACCAAAACGGTTGGATCCCTCCAAAATACGATACTAAGGCCGCCAAAAAGCCCTTCCACACTATACCCCCTTCCCCTTATTTATCCAAACCTCCCCCTATGCCATTTGTTTTTGGGGGTCACTAAAAGCAACACACCTAAAGCCAAAAATAACCCAACCAAAAGCTGCGGTAAGAATTTAAACACTAAATCCCATCCCCGGCAACACCCCCCCACTCTTCATAGATCTAAACCCTTTCCCCCAGTTCAGTACATCCACACTTACTACTGTGAAACCCACATTTTTACAGGGCCTTTTAACCCCTAATACCAAACCCCTTTCCCCCCAAATCCCCCTTTCTTGATAGTTGTTTACAGAACCCCCAGGATTAAAAACCCGACACAAACCCTCTCTACGACCCTTCCCCGGGGTCCGACTAAACCCTTTTCAAAAAATTCAAAGTATGTCAAAGGGCCCCAAAAAACTGGAAAAACCCTACCTGAGATCTGAACTGCAGACACATTTATGCCTTTTAAAAATACCCTTTGAAAACACTTAAACTCCCCCGGGTACACCCCCTCAACTAACTACAAGGTACCACCTTGGTTGGGTTTACACTTTCACTTTTCCCCATCCCTTTGACCATAAAAAGAAAAAAATTAAAACCCGTCTTAAAATAAAGAATCCCGGGTTTCTCCAATACTGAAAAAAGGGACGGGCCAAAACAAAAGGGATTACATTGTTTAAAATCACAAACAAGTTTTAGTCACTTAGCCATAATACCAACTTACCTTAAAATTTGTAATATTTTAAAAATTAAGAATAAAACTAAGTATGCCCCAAAAGCCTAGCCATGCTAAGCGTTTTTATTTGGGACACTCTGTAATCACAATTTTACTACATGTTTAAAACCCAAAAAAAAACCAAATTTTCTGTAAACTCAGCATTGTAATCCTTATAGTAATTTGGCAATCATCAGGGTAGCTGTGAGAAGGAGCTGGTCCACACTATCGCAAGTCAGTGTCGACTAGAAGTCTGAAGAGAGGGGTGGGGGGTGCGCTTTGTCTGACAGCTGACTACCATTGGGACGTCACTTTTTGCCTTTCAAATTGTATACATTTTTTGTACACGATGCCTGCAAAAAGAAAAAACGGTTTGCCAAGAACATTAGCAGAGAGAAGGAACATAGAAGCAATGATAATGGCTAACAAAGAGAGAGGCAGCTGCGTGGGTGTTGACGCCGCCATGATCCTAGTACCATCACACTCCTCTCAAGACCAATCCTTGTTCACTGCTACTGAACTATTTGATATTTCTTCCATTGTTCCCCAGCTGATGAAAAACCTCAGCCCTCACCTTTGCCCCAACAGGTTGTAAATCCTGGTGTTTCTACCAGAAAGCAGTAGCAGCAAACCTTCCTCCACCATCTCACCCAACATGAAAGTGCATTTCCAACTGGAACCTGCATACAAAGGAGGAGGTGCATATCTACAAAGACCTAACAACAAATGAAATAATGCGGCGTTGGGGTAAAAGGCAGAAGCAAGACCCTAAAGAAAGTCTGCATCAACGCAAAATGGTCTGACAGCAATAAAGCCCGATAATCAAACCAAGGCATGCTGATTTTGCAGTCAGCCATGCTGTTGCAGACTACAATAGTGGATATGTGAGGAGCTGTCTAGACATACCACTGGGCTATGGACTTTCCAGCAGTGACTCAAGTAAACCTTGAATTAATATAGAAGCACATCAAGGAAAATCGGACCGAAAAAGAGGAAAAGGGGGCTGGACACGTTCTACGAGCCTGGAGGACATTAGATAATCATGTGTCCACCTACATCCCGTCAAAGGTAAGCAACTATTAGTTTTTTTTTTTGGTATAAATTTTTTTATTGTTAGTATATAAATATCATATATGGGTGCAACACATGTATCTGTACATAATCACTGGGGAAAAGGATTTTGAGAATTCATTTCTTTCTTTTCAGAATTGTGATGGACTGTTAAGATTGGCCGGCCACCAGAGACCTTCAGGATAAAGGGGTCTTCGGCCACTTCAGAAATAATGTCTATACAACCCCGTTCTACTCTCAATTAAAAAAACCTA
>NC_069470.1:28343639-28366139 GCF_026875155.1 Cherax quadricarinatus
ATTTGCCCGGGGGTTTTTTTTTTTTTTTTTTAAAATTAAACATCATAAATACAAGGCTGCTTAAAAATTAAATAGCATCACCATACATAATCTATAGAGTACAACAAGATACACACCATAAATACCAAAAAAAAAAAAAATCTTTGTAACTAATACCTATAGATATATACGACAAACACACCATAAAACGCATACGTACGTTTTCACTAAACACACACAATACCAAAAGATATAACTGTTTGCGTAACAAATATAACACTGGTGGAAACCCCACTTAACCCATTATAACCTACATGCACATCATACAAACATGTTACATTGATGATTAAACAATAGTTTATGTAATTTGCATACAAAATATACAATTGATTATAGAAATTCCAACTTAGACACAAATTCAATGATTTACTCTAACACAAATTCATTAACATAAATAAATGTAATAAGTTGGTAGAATTACCGACAATATGTAAAGTAAAAGGACACAAGTGCAACTAATGTGACATTTATTGTGGCAACGTTTCGCTCTCCAGGAACTTTATCAAGCCATTACAAACAATACATAACGAACGAACGAAAGTTCAGGTAAGATCCCAAATGGGATGAGCGGGGAAGACGGGACAGACGAAGAATAGTGCTGGAGAGGAGTGTTCTTAGTCGTAGAAAATGAGCCAGGGCTTAACCCAGCAGCGAAGGCGATCGTGGGACAGATATTGAGAAGAGAAATTCAGGCTCTTCTGTTAGGACTCCAGTGGGGTGAGCGAGGAGGAAGGAACATGCGACGTTTAGGGCTAGAGAGGAGTGTAGAACTGGGCCATGTCTTAACCAAAAAATGCTAAGGCAAACGTGGTCAGAGAATGGTACCAGTCTTAGAAGGTACCTGTCAGTGGATCCAAGGTTATTTGTAAGTAGGGTTAGGAGCAGGATCATGCAAGGAGTAGAAAAGGTTGTGTTGGTTTGTGGGTCTGCGAATGTCTTCGTCAAGGAGAGAGGTCCAGTAGTCATGTCATGTCTCAAGTTTGTCTATCTGTCTGTCACTGAGCCTCTTCCAGTACAGATTCAGCGCAGGGATGTCTAACTGGGCATGGAGAGACTCGCTTGTGGCGAACTCCTCCATCTGACATCAAGCACCCAGCGCAGCGCCTTGTTCTGGACACGCTGCAGTTTAAGTAAGTTGTTTTTGCTGCAAGAGAGAGGGCTAGAGGAGAGTAAGTTATCAGAGGACGTATTAGGGATTTGTAGAGAGTGTAGTTTGGTGCGTTGAGAGGCATGTTTCAGCTTGTAGAGGCCCGCAAGGGCCTTACTAGCTATTGCATGCCTTTATATACCCTCTGGACACAGAGGTATATAAAGGCTCTGAGTGAGGTGCAATACTAGTGAGGTACCATTTCGATGTTCACTAGTGGTAGTAGTAGTAGTAACAAAAATAATACAATATGGAAGAGCAAATAATTCGTACATGAGTAAAAGGATATAAAAGCTATTACTTGGGTAACATAAAAATAGGTTGGACAAATTTTGACTGGAAAGAGGCAGGTTTTTTTCGGTGTTCACTCTCTGAAATTGTGCTTTTTGTAGTATAACAGGAGAGACTATGTGATGGCAGGGTTTACTGTTTTCAGGAGGATTCTTGCTAAGACTTCGGAGATGGTGAAGCTGCCGTTTTTTTTTTTTAAATTGTATTCGAAACAGCGATCAGTGCTGATTCAAGGCACTTGCGTGTGCGGAAATTAGTTTTTTTGATCACTAATTGGGCGTCTCTGAATTTAAATGAGATGATTGGTGGAATTTCGGTGTTGTACACGGGCGTTGTTCAAGCGTCACTTGGTTACGTTACGTGGACGATGTCCTCGTAATAACTCCAAAACGTTTGATGTACGGGATCTTCAGGCAAGGCTCAACGCAGTTGAACCAGCGATTAGTTTACACTAGAAGAAGAGTCCAATGACAAGCTCCCTTTTTCCTCGACGTCCTCATTCACAAAGTAGACAACAACCTAAATTTCAAGTTTTTTTCGGAAACCACCAATAAAAATGATCTCACACACTTCTATTCCAGTCAAGATACCAAGACCAAAAGAGGCATCATCATCGGGTTTTTCCTAAGAGCATACCGAATTTGTAGTCCTGAGTTTCTTGACGGGGAATGTACTTACATTCACCCAAAAATTCACTGAGTTTTCAATTTCCTTCTTTTTTCATCAAAGACTGCAAGAAAAGAGCTCTTCAGATCATCAATTCTCCACGCATCAACACCGCTCCAACAAGTTATAATTCTTCCAACAGCCAGGTTGCACTAAACGTCTCAAAAGTACTTTCACAAGCTAACAAACCCGAGTCGCCATCGCTTCTACCACTTCAATAAAGGATCTAACAGGACAAAACCCAAGCACCACGAACCAGTCAATGCAGTTTTACACTATACCCTGTGGAGGCTGTGACAAGATCTACGTAGGTGAAACAGCAAGAAACCTCGACACCCGCCTCAATGAACACATTTACGCATGTAGGAACGACAACTTTAACAACGCCTGTGTACAACACGAAATTCCACCAATCATCTCATGAAATTCAGAGACGCCCAATTAGTGATCAAAGAAACTAAGTTCCGCACACGCAAGTGCCTTGAATCAGCACTGATCGCTGTTTCGAATACAATTAAACAAAACAACGGCAGCTTCACCATCTCCAAGTCTTAGCAAGAATCCTCCTGAAAACAGTAAACCCTGCCATCAACATGTCTCTCCTGTTATACTAACAAGCACATTACAGAGAGTGAACACCGAAAAAAACCTGCCTCTTTCCAGTCTATATTTGTCCAACCTATTTTTATGTTACCCAAGTAATAGCTTTTATATCCTTTTACTCATGTACGAATTATTTGCTCTTCCATATTGTATTATTTTTGTTACTACTACTACTACTACTACTACCACCACTAGTGAACATCGAAATGGTACCTCACTAGTATTGCACCTCACTCAGAGCCTTTATATACCTCTGTGTCCATGTATTGTTTGTAATGGCTTGATAAAGCTCCTGGAGAGCGAAACGTTGCCACAATAAATGTCACATTAGTTGCACTTGTGTCCTTTTACTTAACATAATAAATATTATATAAATTGACGATCATATTAATCGTCAGCAATTTCCATCCATTCTATATGTGTTCAATCTTGATACCTATTAACTACGTTTGAATCACAAACAACAATCACAACATTGCGAAATATTTATAGGATAAAATTCGGTACGACTTAGTGTAACGTACTCGTGTTATATCCCTTTAATACTTGGTGACTCACAGACTAGATTGAACAGTAACAGGGAAGGGATAAAGCATGCATATTATAATATAATGCATGTTTGTATACCCAAATATCTGGACCTCCGTTAACACAATCAGAAACAAAACTAAGAAAACTAGTGACTCAAGAATACAACGAGTCTTTACACAAAGGAAAGCATCAAAACATAACAAATATGTAAAGGCACCCCAGTCATTTTGTACACAAAAGGTACAATAAGTAACCCTAACCCCTGAATCTACAACCACACATCCATAACAACTAAAAAACATTTCATGCCCAAACTCATATTCACGCAACTCACATCCTTCCCCCCAAGAGACGAGCCAGCTATTGCACATGACCTACACGACAACTTATTCGGCATGCCCGTATATTTTATCACAGATTCGCAAGGGTTTCAAGAGTGAGCCTTTTATAACCGTCCGAAAAACCTTATCCCTCCTCCCCATACAATTCCCTATTCCTACACATTGTACGATAAAACGTTATTGCAAGGACACGCCTTCGCACCTCACTGACCCTTTCCCCCGCATTACCCACGAAATATAAATGTAATCCACGATAATATAATCTAAAGCCCGTTCAACGTCCTGGTTTTAATCCACCGATGTCGAGACTTAACGCACGCAGGCCCTGCACTCCTCTGCCTCCCACCCTCTGTACCACCCTACCCAACCAACTCCTGACATCTTCTATACCTTCGCAAAAATAGACAACGTGAAAAGCCGTGTCTTCCCCCCCAAAAAACCCACACCTGCCCCCTCCACGACTCTTCTGGATCGTAGTATTGCCCCTGACGGCAATATACCATGTAAAAAAACGAAACATGACTTCACGCACCCTAGGCCGTAATTTCAATTGCTAATCGGAGCCATATATTTTCCCTCGAGTACATGGGGAACAAAACTTTCTACTGGAGCTGCGCACGTACCCCCTAGTAACCTACTTAAAACCCTTTTTGCGAATGTTCCTCCGTTCCTTTACCATCAACAAAGCTCGTAGTACAATCTCACATTCCCTTAACTCCATTCCCCAAAACCCACTTTTTCACCCTCGTATATACTTAGTCCATATTTCCCACCATCACACCCACACGCCAAACCTCCCACTTTAGAAAAACACATTTTACCCTACGCTTTAAGCCCAACAATCCCAAACCTCCTCGACGTAAGGTACCAAACAACCTCACGTTTTAAACCAATCACACCTCGATCCCACAGAAAGATAAAAAACTCTTCTCAATATTCCATTGATCGCTGTTTCTGTAACTGGGAATACACCGAAACGTGCCACACCTTACTGTACAATAAAACGTTAAAAAACGATCACACGTTGGACCAGAGTGAGATGTTGGGGTCTAAAAACACCCAGACCACCAATGACCTTTTCCAACGTCCTTACAGAATTTTCCTCCCGCGCCACATCCAAATCGTCTCTATAAATAATACCGCCAAATTTTTAATGACATCGCAGTTGTGTTAAACCCACTTACAGCTCACCATTCCACCCTTTTCAGGTACCCAAAACCCCCTGATCACCGACTTTTCACTATTTTTTTTTTTAAATTTTTTTTAAACAGTTTTATACATATACATAGTAGTTACGTATATAAATGTGATATAAATATTAAAAAAGAGGCATTATCAGTGGGTGTGTTCCGGTCCACTAAGTAACATTATCAGTGGGTGTGTTCCCGGTCCACAAGTAACAATTTTCAGGCTGTGTTCCGGTCCCCTAAATAACACTATTTTATAATGATTCTGATATACACATAACTACATAAAATAACACACTACTGCAAAATACACAGTGCTTCCATTACTGTTTTTTTTTTTCATAAGAAAAAAAGATACAAAGCACTTACAATACTGATAAATTAGACACAGGGGCAACTCTTGGGTATCTTTATTGAGGAACGTTTCGCCCCACAGTGGCTTCATCATCCCATACAAAAGGGGAATCTCGAAGAACAGGAGGAGAATGAGGCAATCAGTCCCTCAACCTTGAGTCGATGTGGGCCAGTCCATCAATCTTGAATAGAATACGGCATACGTGGGTGAGAAGGGCTTATAAACCGTTGGCAGGAGAGGTGCAGAAGTCATAGGTCGTGTAAAATTTTTTCAATGTTGAAGTAGGTCGTGCCCAAGAATTAGGCAAGCGAAGAATTCCCCAAATATTAAGATCCCAAAAAGTTCAGTGTCTGACAGGTTTGTAGATGAATGGTTCAGAGAACCGACATGTTGATAAATTAGACACATGTGCAACTCTTGGGTATCTTTATTGAGGAAACGTTTCGCCACACAGTGGCTTCATCAGTCCATACAAAGAGAATCTCGAAGAACAGGAGGAGAATGAGGCAATCATCCCTAACCTTGGGGTCGATGTGGTTTAGTCCCACAATCTTTAATAGAATACGGCATACGAGCTGAGAAGGAGCTTATAAAAACCCTTGGCAGGAGAGGTGCAGAAGTCATAGGTCGTGTAACATTTGTTCAATGTTGAAGTAGGTCGTGCCCAAGAATTAGGCAAGCGAAGAATCCCAAGTATTAAGATCCCAAGAAGTTGAAAGTGTCTGACAGGTTTGTAGATGAATGGTTCAGGAGAACCGACATGTTGAAAAAATTAGACACATGTGCATCTTGGGTATCTTTATTGGGGAAAAAACGTTTGGGCCACACAGTGGCTTCATCAGTCCATACAAAGGAGAATTTTGAAAAAGAAGATTGACTCATCCCTCAACCCTTTAAAGCCCCTTTTCAGCCATCAATTTCTTTTAAGATGATAGTGGACTGAAAGGACTATAATTTGGGAGGAGATGCAATCATTCTGTTCTTTGGTTCTATTTGAATGGCGTTGAAGAATTTGGCAAGGGGTTCCCAATAAAGATCCCAAGAGTTGAAATGTCTAATTTTAAAATGGTTTTCTGAAACCACATTAAAATTAGACACAGGCAACTTCTTGGGATCTTTATTGGGAACTTTCGCTTGCCTTAATTTTTGG
This sequence comes from Cherax quadricarinatus, assembly GCF_026875155.1. Lineage (NCBI taxonomy): Eukaryota > Metazoa > Arthropoda > Malacostraca > Decapoda > Parastacidae > Cherax > Cherax quadricarinatus. The sequence continues at coordinate 28,349,950 of NC_069470.1, forward strand.
GGGGGCACGTCCTACTCAACATTGAAAAATGTTAACACGAAGATCGAATCTGAGGTTTAATAAGCTCCTCCACCGTATGCCGTATCATAAATCTGATTACACATCGCTCAGTTGAGGCTTACCTCACCCTCCTGCTCGAGATTCTCCTTTTTTAATGTTAAAGAAGTCTGGTTGGCGCAAAAGTTTCCCAATAAAGACCCAAGAGTTGCATGTGTCTAATTTTAAATGTAGGTTCAGAAACCACATTATAAATTAGAACACGGGCAACTCTTGGGATCTTAATCTTGGGAACTTTCGCCCTTTTTGGGGGCACGACTCTTCAAAAATTTGAACAAATGTTACACGCCCTATGACTTCTGCACCTCTCCTGCCAACGGTTTTAAGCCCTTCTCAGCACGTATGCCGTATTCTATTCAAGATTGATGGACTGCCACATCGACTCAAGGTTGAGGGACTGATTACCTCATTCTCCTCCTGTTCTTCGAGATTCTCCTTTGTATGGACGTGATGAAGCCACTGTGTGGCGAAAACGTTTCCTCAATAAAGATACCCAAGAGTTGCACATGTGTCTAATTTATCAACATGTCGGTTCTCTGAAACCATTCTCTACAAACTTCAGTACTCCCCACAAAATTTGGGTTTTGTTGTTAATTCTTCAAAATTCCTTAAACCCCAAAAGGTTGAACATGACTTTAACTGAGTTTATACTATCCAACTTATCCTATTTTAGTTAACTTTCCAAATGGATTAATAATATAACCTTGTTCCTACCCTTGAAAATAAAATGAATTACTTTCTCAATAAATAAAGGTTTCCAAAGTGCTATTTTTCAAATGCTTCCTCGAACATTCTTAAAACCCTTTAAAGAACTTTTTAAATACTTGAACTTTAACTTTATGCAAATTTAAAATACACACCCATATTTTAACAAATTTGTTAATAATCCCTGATAAACTGTCACTGGATATTTTAAAACCACTTGTGGGATTTTCCCCTAAAATTTCCAAGGAATTTTTAATTTTTTAAACACGTTCTTGAAATTCATTCTTTCAAAATAACAATTCTTAGAAATGTTTAATTGAAAACAATGTTTCAGAGCTTAATTTTAGAACTTGCTCTTTCACACACCTTATGGTTGATAAATACAACAAAAATTTAAAAATGCCCCTTTTTTTTAATCGAACTGATAAGCCCCCCTCCTCGGCTTTCTTCAGGAAAACAATGCTTAAAATATATTCCTGATAATCTGTTTATATCCATGGTAAATTTAAATTTTTTGCTCCCCCCCCTTTTTCAAAGACCAGTCCACCCAGCCATTACAACACTAAATCGCTCAACCCTCTCACAGTCATACCTCTATACGATACCGGAAAATCTCTAGCCCATCTACGTCCATACACTACCTCATTTATACACTTTGTTTTATAGAAATGTCCTGCTTAAGGGGAAATCTAACGTTAACACATGAACTTTTTTTATTTTTCGTTCGATTTCTTTCATTTTTTTTGTACGTAAGAAGACCTTTCAATAGTAATGTGGGCCAAGTTTCAATAAGATAGCTCAAAAAACAACTGAGAAAAAAATTATTTACTAATAATCATACATATTGAATAGTAACTTCGTAATGTGACTTGGAGAAGTTGTTTTGGCATTATCTACGCATAAAACAATGCTAAACTGTATTTCTAGGTTTAGCCTTTCTGTAATTTTATCCTTTCTTCATTCTTAAAAAAAATAAATTTGGGATGGTTTTGACTTTCAGCCAAATATCTACTTTTGCCCTCCAAAAATCAAAAAACAAATTATGATATCTCAAAAAACAAAACCATTAGCTTGTAAAACAATCTTTCCTTTATGTTCTCTGTGAATTTCATTACTTCCTGCTATTATTAACGAATTTTCGTGGCTAAATTATGTGAAAAACTTACTTCCGAGATAATCCGCGAAACAGCCGGACCACCGATTTTTTTTTTTTCGAAAAAAATAACATTTTTCTCAATCTTATACTGCTTTACGAGTGTATATCATAGTTAACCATGTTCGTTTTCTTTAATAAAAGGACCCTGGAGGTTTGAAAGAAAGAGAATGGAAGCCACTCTCTGAGAATGGAAATCTATTATTCCCGATAGAGCGCTCTGAGATATGCCATTATTTATCATTCTGGAGTATTTACCATATTTCTTTGTTATTTATATTGTTTATTATGTCATATTAATCAATTGTGATAGATAAATAAGCCGTAGAAGCTATAATAGCGTTATATTTAGCCATATTCCCGGCCACCCGAGACGGAATTTTCCATGACGTCAGCAAAATGGTGTCGGGAGGTTCCTGGTTGGTTGGAACTCTACGTATAAATCCCGCCTAATGTATTATGATGCCAAATCGTCAATTATTATCTTAGAAAGAATAATACAATAAATACACGAAAAAAACGGAAAAAAAAAAAATTGACGACAGGTGAGCACACCTGCCGGCAGGGGGTGACGTAACTCTAGGTGTATTTAAATGCCATAATTCCTTGTAGGAATTTTCGTAGAACAATGATTCTGGTACCATTGTGTTGCCAGAGAGTTAAGCTATTTTTCTATAAGATTAACTCAATTTGTGAATTTTTTCGACAATTTTTCGTTCGCGCTCAGTAGATGCTGATTACCCCCAAAGCCCTTGTTCGTTCCTCCCCCCCCCCACCTCCCCCACCTCCCCTTTTCGCCCACGATATATAGATATAATCTGCCACTAAATACATGACGGCCTCCTCACACTATCTCCCACTCCCTCTATATCCAAACTCAGTGCCCTTTTAAAACCACTAACCCACTCCCACCCACAGCCCGTGCCGGATAAGCAGGGCTGTGGCTGGGACGTCGGACTGCGTGCGGCCAGCAGTAACGCCTAGTTGATCAGGCCCTGATCCATCAGGAGGCCTGGTCATGGACCGGGCCGCGGGGGCGTTGATCCCCGGAATAACCTCCAGGTAACCTCCAGGTAACCCACCACATCCAAGACTCTGCGAAACCATAGACGTGCCCTCTCGATTTGCTCACAGAAATTTCACCCCATGATATGCTGTTTCCTCCCCCACACACAAAACACACATTGAGATTGCAAAATTCCCATCTGATACAGTCGTACTTTAGTTGGCAAAATCCCCTGTAAAAACCTATACATTTGTTTCCCTCACCCTTGACTTCACCCGTAACTTCTGAATTTCTCCCCAGATTTCGTGTCCAATTTTATAATGGAAAAACAGTCTCCCTTCCAACACCTCTTGACACCTTAACCAACCTCCCCAAAACACACCCGTTACTTTTTTCTGGATTTTACTTGTATAAGTATCTCAACATACTCATACACTCCTCTAAGTCCCTACCCCCCCCACCACCGCCTCACATCTTCCATCACATCCCTCACTCTGACCCCACGTTCCCCACCCAATCTCAGATAACAATTGTTTTCACGTACATGCTCTTCAGTCCCCTTACCCAAAGGAATTAACCTAAACCCCCCTTTGCCAGGGGTTTGTCATTACAACCGTTTGCCTCAGCCAATGACAACCATACCCCCATATAAAATTCAGTACTTTCCTTTGCACTTGCCGTACATCTTTCGCCACAATGGGTGCACCACAGCCACGTGCCACAATTTAGGATAAATGAGTGTATTAACTACAATGACTCTGTTGTATAGTCAAACCACTCGTTCTTATTCCCCTAACCTAAGCAATCCCTTTGTATACCTTCTAGAATTTGCCTCTTTTAGCCCTGCGCTGCCCCTCTGTACAATACTCCACAAATTTTGATCTGCTCTACCCCTGCATCCTACTTTTTTCCCAGTTCCCCCCCACCATGCCCAAACCTCCAGTAATTTCGATTTTTCCCACTATTAACATCATACCTGTTGCTCCACTAAATATTTCAACAATTTACTTACTTATTTAACCCCTCCTCTCCCCCACTAAGACCGTAGTGTCATCCACATAACCAACTATCCCCGTAGCTCCCTAAGTCTAACTCCCCCTCACTTACTCCTACATTTATCAACCTTTTTAATGGGTCTTGCATCATGCAAATAGGATCTGAGACATGGGGCACCCCTGCCTCAGCCCCCTACCATACTAAACCATCTTCCCTACCCTTCCGTTTATTTGCACTCTTATTTCTGCACCTCTATATAAGTTTCCGCCCCACTGCACAATTTCCTCACCGAACCCATTCCCCCTCATAATCATCCAAAATTTGTCTCTCTCTCTACACAATCACAACCCGCCTTCCAATCCAAAGCAAGAACACCTCCACCATCCATCCTACGCTCCTCTATATAACCTTTTATCCTCCCATGCCCACTAACATTGTTCTCCCTGGCACACCCATCTGTCCCCATCTTTAAACCCTTTCCCCAAATTACTTTACGAAATCTATTCCCTAACCCCCTGGCAAACAATTTATAATCCCCACACTTTTAATGATAAACCTCTATAAATCCAGGATGCTATTCTGTACTTCCCCCTTTGGAACATAACTACTACACCTGCCCTTTGTGTTAGACTCATGCTTCTCTTATCCTTCATTACATTCCCAACTGCACCAAGAATTCCTTCATGACATCCCAGTTGCTCAAATAAAATTCATTTGGGATTCCATCTATCCCAAGTGCTTTCCCCACACTCATCCCTTTTAAAAGCCGTCCACACTTCTTCTTCATCTATAGGCCCTTCTATCATCGCTCTATCTGCTGACTTAGGTTTCTCTGTATCCCCTTCTCTAAAATCTTCATATCTGCTATCTTCTGTTTCCCCCTCTCATAATATCTCAAACCACTTATCAGCATAACCACTCATCTTTCCGTAGTTACAAACCTCTGTCCCATCGTTATCCCTCCCACATCCGTATGTACGCCCAAACTTCATCATAGTCATTGTCTTCTGTGCGTCTTTAATCGCCGCAATACACAGGCGGATGGCTTATCTCCCCATAACACATCTTCCAATCCACCTCTCATTCTCTCCCCATCAAATCTTCATTCTGCATTTCCATTAATTGCGCTTTGATGCCCTAAATCTCTTGTACTGGATAAACCCACTAAAACCTTCATAGCGCTGTTTCAACTCCCCTTCCAAATATTCTGTAAGCCATATTTCCATTGACTTACCTCCTTTCCTTTCCTCATATAAAAATTTTTGATTCCTGGTATTAGCATATTCCTCCCACCATCGTAGTATATCACCTCCTTTTTCCCCCCCGGTCCACTCATTTGTCCACCAATCAACAAAACTATCACCGTCCTCCAGCTCATCTAACAATCTCACATTAATTTTCCCAATAACTCATGTAACACTTTGGTAAACCCCCCCATCCCACTTCCACGACCACTCTTCTATGATTGATCTATTTTTCTGTATTGCAACTGTAACCAGGGAAAGCATAAATACGATCTAGTCGTGCCGCAATATCCTCTCCTCACTAAGTATGCTCCACCTTCACCCTCCCCCTACTACATCTCGTAGGACCCCCAACACACACCTGCACCCCTCGGCTCCACATCTTTTCTACGTATCACACTATTCCAATCCCCTCCAAATAATGAATAAACGGGTTAAACCCCGCATATGATAAATTAGTGTGCCCCTTACAAATTCCTCTTTAACACGTCTTTACTGCCCGCCGGCATGTAAAACACTCACAAAACACACACGTTCCCCCCCCCATGTCCCACCCACCCGCTACTCTCCATCTCCCCTTTTCCCCAATGTAACAATTGGAACGGCTGGTCTTAGCTTTTTAAAACAGCGCACCCCCCTTTAAGCTTCCCAGTATACCCAGCATAAACTTTATATCCATCTACCAACAAATCCCTTCCATACCTAAATTATTGCTCTTGTAAAATTATTACTTGTATGCCAAGTCTCTTTAAAAATCACTAAATAACTTACGTTTACTCAGCCCTTAGGCCGTCAACATTTAAATTTTAGACACTTAAAAATGCTATCGGGGGTTACCAATCGACCGATACCCTTGCGTTTCCTTACGTTTTTGCTGAACATTCTTTTCACGTTGTCCTTTCTTTGCCTCACCTTTCCTCTGCCCCTCCCCCCTGTTACTTTTTTTGGCACACCCACCTGATAGTTTCTTCCCAGTTCGTTGCGCTGGTGTGGGGACATCACACAATCAGAAGCCCCTGCCTCTCTCTTACGTGATGCCTCTACTATGTGCATTCCCTCATCTTCACATTCTACGTTGGGTTTGTACTTCAACCACAACCTCATTTAATCCTCTTTGATTGCATATCCCCATCACCCACATTACTCACCTCTTGATTCCTTCCTCACCTATAAGTTTCCCATCTGACACCATGCTTAGTGTCCCGTCTCATTCTGATTACCCAAGAATTCTTAAATACAGTGTCTATTGTAGCCGTAACCTGACTACCCAATTCCACTCGTCTCACCTCATCCTCCATACGCATATTCTCATAACCTGAGAGCCCCTCCGGTAATGTTACACATTCTTCCGGATTGTCCTCCACGATTTTACTCCATGTTCTATGATCTTGAAGATGCTCCCTGTAGACTGTGGTCGTCACCTCTCTCTCCTTCCCCACTCGTTTCCCTCTCCCATATTTCTCAGGTGTCGATCGAGAGGACACATTGCTGCCATATGATCATAGGCTCATACAGTCTACATGTTCGTTTTTGGGCCCTCTATGTTACATATACCTGTATTGTGAAGTCACTCATAGTCATATATGATGGTATAGATTTGCGCAAAGACATTTTTAGGGTAAAGAAGCCCTCACGCAGTCCAGCATACATATCATCAGACCACCTTCCAACTGATGCCTGATGTATAACACCATACTCATTGAATGTTGCTTTTATATCTTCTTCATCCGCTTAAAATGGGACATTCCGAAATTCTTTACCCAAGTATAATACTTGGATACGTCCCTCATTCGTACTTCCAAACCAGGATTAACCTTCATACACACGTCTTGGTATTTTTCCACCATCTTGTCATATGTCGCACCCGTCACAAATTTCACAAAGATCCTTGTTGCTCCATTTAAGGCAATACCATACAGATCGTCTTTGTTGATGCAGTAGGTATCCCGTAGTATGGCAGGCAGTATAACAGAAGCATTGGTTTGATAAACCGTTCCTTTCAACACCTCAATACACACAGTGTTGATTCTCCGCCTGATAGCCTGCGCCATTTTGTGAAAATCACTCAGTGCTACCAACAGGTGCTAGCTCAACCGCCAATGTCCGTCCTCCACCAAGGCTGAGTGACGAATGCAGGAGCAAGGCGCAGCACAACCTCACGGCCCTAGAGCGATGAGGTCAAATGTCTTTTCACTATTTACCTTCATACCCGTGGCACGTTCAAACACACGCACAACATCTTCCAACCCTTTCATAGACATTCGTTCACACACCAAAACAGTCGTATCATCCACATAACCTATTAATGCCGGCCAACAATCCCCTTCCCCTACCCGACCCCCACCCCGGGAACTAACTGTGCTCTCAAACCATCCTGAAAAAAGGGGCCCTGAAAACACGCAAATAAGATCTGTGACATAGGGCACCCTTGTCTTAAACCTCTACCATCTCAAGTCCGTCCCCATACACCAATTTATTTGTCCCCTCATCGTTTGCCCCCTTATACAGGTGTTTACCCACCCAACTATTTCTTCTCCATAACCCTGTCCCGAGAATACTCTGCAGTGCCCCCCTTTTCCCTATCATGGGCGGCCCGCAGTCCAAGGCCAGTAAAGTCGCCCCCCCCCTCCCCCCTTTGCTCCACAAAACTTCTTAAAAGCCGTGACCTTCTAACATCGACCTGCCCGGCAACCCATACTGCGATGGCGAAACGACCCTCCCCACCACGCATTTTACCCTTATTACCCAAAATTTTGGCAAAAACCTTATAGTCTGCACAGAACAACGTTATCGCCCTATACTTCCCCAAAGGGTTTTGGCTGCCCTTTGCCTTTCGGGACCAACACACAACTGCCGTATTCTGCTTATCCCCTAACGTACCTTCTCCTTCAACAATTTAATAATCTCACCATGAACTTCCCAATCAACTCCCAATGCTGCAAATAAAATTCCACCGGTAAACCTAAATACCCGGGGCCTTCCCCTTTCCCTCATTCCGTGAAAAGAATTTCAATTTCCTCCTCAGTAATAACCTCACCCAAAGCCTTCCTATCACTGTGACCCAAAATGCACTTAGCATACGTGCACACCTTACTTAATTCCATTTCATTCCACGCCACTACTAGTCCAATGTTTTTATACCACGTATCCGCATATGCACTCATAGCTTTTGTGTTTCGTATCACTTGACCTGCTCTATGGATTCCATGTCTCATTTACCTCCAAGCTCGGGATTGCCGTCAGCCCCTGCTTTTGCTTTTGTTGTCTCAACACACACGCGGATGGCCTGTCTCCCACAAAACTTCTTCTAATCCTGCTTGCACCCGCACCGCTTGAAAACCTCTCATTATGCAACGTTCGCAAGCTCTCTTTTATGTCTACAATCTCGTCCATGGGGTAAACACCACCAACCGATCCCTGCCCATAACAACTTCGTAATCGATCCTCTAAATAATTCGCTAGCCCATATTTTAAAGTGTTTATATCCCTACCCTCCCTCACGTAAAAGGACTTTATCCTTTCCTTTGCCACCGAGTCCCCCACGTTACAATGTTTTTCCACCTCTGAGCTTCCCTTGAAAGCTCATTCCATAGCATAGAAAAACCCTCCAACCCTTCCTCATCACTTAACACACTAATATTTAATTTCCATAATTCTTTATAAATTTCCGCCATTCCCTCCCACCCTACCTCCACTACAACTGCCCTGTGATTGACAAGACCGTCTCCACCGTATTAAAAGACTTTACAACTACTCCCTGCGAAATATACACTCTGTCTAACCTTGCAGCATATCCCCTTCTGAAAAAAAGTATGTTCTGTTTCCACCACCCCTCCCCAAAACACATCTCTTAATTTAAACATCCCTCAACAAATCTCTGAGAGGTGCAGACATATGCCCAGCCCCTTGGGTTTCGACGTCAGCCGCCCTTATGACACAGTTCCAGTCACCCCCTACTATCGCTATTTCCCGGGAAAGGGACCACGCAAAAAATAAAAAAGGCCCTCACACACAAAATCCGTTCGAACCTTCGTGTCATTCTCCGCAGGGGCATAGACACTTACCAGGATACACGTTTTCCCATCCAAGTCCCATCCCACTCGCAACACCCTCCCCCCACCCCCCTCACATCTCTGCAACACCCTCCCCCCAAACCCCCCTCACATCCCCTGCAACACCCTCCCCCCAACCCCCCTCACATCTCTGCAAACACCCTCCCCCCCCCTCACATCTCTGCAACACCCTCCCCCCACCCCCCTCACATCCCCTGCAACACCCTCCCCCCACCCCCTCACATCTCTGCAACACAAACGGGCTCGTCTCTTTTATTAAAAGACCCACACCACCTTTCAAACGGTTTAGTTGGCAGGGTCAGTACTTTTAAAACCTGCAACCTGCAACACTTCTCCTTCTTGAAATTGTGTTCTTGAAGGAAGAGAACATCAATTCTATGTTTGCTAAGAAAACTGTTCAACCAATCTCTTTTTAGTCTAGTACACAAACCGTTAACATTAGCAGTCTACACCTAAGGCCTGTTATATTTTCCACCCTTTCCTCTTCTCCTCCCGTGGTTCACCACTTGATTTGTTACGTCTATGTGTCTTTTTTACAGTACCTTCCCATTCGCCTCCCTTCTTGCGATGGCGTTCCTCCTGACTAACCATTCCTCTGTGCCGGCGTCAGTACGTCATCCGAATCTGACGTAGCTGCCCGTTTCCTCGTAACGTTCTTATTCCCCATGTCAAGATCCGAGGAAGCCTCACGGTGTACCTCAACATCCACTTCACAATGAGGTATGAAGTCTCCCGATGTCCCAGTCTCGTCGTCCTTCTGCCGAGTCTCATATTGTTGACAATCCGGACTCAGAAAGTCTCCAGCTACGTCTTCCGGAGACGGAGCTTCCACCACTTGCGGTGACAAGGTCCTTAAAACTTCACACACAACTTCGTCTAAATCCTCACCTATACTCAACACGTCATGCCGGGGTACCAATCCAGCAGATGGTATCGGCAACGATACCATCTGCTGGATTGGGAGCTGAGGGGAGGACTCACTCTCATTTCGAAAAGCCTGTTCCACCATCTCACTCCACAAACAAACCACGCCCTTCCTCTGACGAACGATGCTCACCTTCGTCACGTGTGACTGGGGCTACTTCTTCTTGCACAGGTTTGGTCACGCGTCTGTTCTTTTCGCATGCCGCCGCTATGTGGTCATACTCTCCACAAATGCGACACGTACGCCGCTGTCCAGGATATAAAACCATTACCTGTGTCCTAAAAATCTTGAAGATACACATATGACGGTATGGGTTTGACGCAACGTCATTAGGCCGAATGTCCCTTTCCCGGCATACCTGGCGTAGTCACCCATTATCCACTTGCCCTGCGGGGCAGAGTGCACAGTTCCTATTTCTCAAATACGTTTCTGATGTCAGCTTCGTTCGCCTCCAAAGAGGACATTCCGCAACTTTACCCAAGTATAGTATCGAGACACGTCCACCAGTCTCACACGCACAGCAGGCGTAACATCAAAACACACATCTTGAAAGCGCGAAACCCACCGTTTCATAAACTGTCCAGGAAGCAGTTTCACAATACTCTATGCGCTCCGTTCAGCGCTACCCCTTACAATTCACCATCTTGTATGCCGTATGTCTCCCTGATTTCTTGGGTAAGAGTATTGAGCTGAACTGGGTTAATCGCACCTCGAAGTAGTTCAATACCAATAGTATTAACGCGTCTGCGATGACAAACCGCATCTTAACACCAGAATTTTCCCAGCGGTGTCAACAGACACACAAAAACACCTTCTTCTTATGACCAGAGCTTTGGTAAGATGGGTAAGGAAGAAGGATGGGTAAGGATGGAAATATTGGAAAAGGGTGGGAGGGGGGGAGGGGTTTGGGATATAAAAGGTAAGTGGCCCACCACTTTGGTGTAATTTAAAAAGTGTATGTGAAATGATAAGATTTTTTCTTTAAGGGGTATAATACTAACCCATCAGAGTCACATAGATATAATAGGTTTTATAAGTACATGACCCCTGAATTGGTAGTAATTATACAAGTTGCAATTGCTTTTTTTTTTTCTTTTTTCTTTCTTTTTTTTGCGATTGCACAACGGATATTTATGCGACAATGAAGGCAATAATTTTCTGGCAGGTTTATAATTTCGTGACAATGGCTTCTTACAGGTGGTGTCCAGCCATAGTAAATAGCATAATTTATACATTAGAAAGTTATATAAGATGTCTCCCTAATTGGGGGCGATGATTTTCTCAGTATACATAGAAGGTTCTGGTGGTACCCAATCTTCTTCATCGGGAGGTTGCTCAATATCATGGGTCGAGGGTAATCATCTTTATGAATAAAACGACGAACCCTCTGTGGGAGAGTCATTCTTTGAGTTCTGTGAGGAGGAGTATTGATGATATAATCTGTGGTATTTACCACTTGTATAGGATGTTCTCTATCTGGCATGTATAGTTCTTGCATTGTATAAAGTTGTTTCTTTTTTTAGGGGGGTCAAGGCGAAACATCATGGCAGTAATATCTTGTTGTATGTGTAAATCTGCCATTTTAACTCTGTCTTTTCCTCCCGGATCGGTAATAAAGCGAAGAGCTCTATTCTGGACCCTTTGTAACCGGAGCATGTTGGTCTTTGTTGTTAATGACATTGGGACACAAGGATATTCGAGTATTGGTCTTATTATCATTTTATACAGATGTTTTTTGACATTTTGAGGGGCTTGATTGAATCGAAAGAGACTGCTAAGACCGGCTTTGGCTATATTGATATTTTTAGTTACATGAGATGTTGAGTGGAGCAGCCTGTCTATTTCTATTTCATATCCCAAAATCTTGTTAGGGTTTCTGATGGCTACAGGTGCACCTCTGATGGAGATCCCCCTTTATCTTCAATTGTTGATGCAAAACATCCTATCGTGTAACAAGGACCTTGTCGGATTATTTCGTAATTCTCCATTTCTTTTCCCAATTAGATGTTCTACGAAGTTCAATATTCATTTTTTCTATGACTCTCTCATACTTGTATTTTTCCTGTTACCGGAGTTCATGAGACAACATGAATAACATCATCTGCAAACTGTGTCACAATTGTATCATTAAACTCGGGTTGAGGAGGTCATTCACATAAATGTTGAACAGAATTGGACTTAGACAAGAACCTTGTGGGACAACCAGTGTTTGGTATAAAAGGCTCTGTCGACTTGCCATGAAAGGTGGGAATGAATTTTTCGTTGAGTTAAGAAATTATATATTAATCTGAGAAAAGCCCAGTTATGGTTGGTAGGTCAATGAGTTTGTATATAAGGCCATCATGCCATAACCCTATCAAAAGCTTTATGAACATCTCTGGTGGCAATTAAGGCAAGATTGCCCTGATGTTTTAGACTTGCTACAGTATCGAAATAACATTTATTGCTTGATTGGTACTTATGTTTTTCTAAGCCAAATTGTTTTTCAGTAAAAAAGTGATTAAACTCCATATAGTAGTTCAATCTGTTGGAATTGACTTTCTCAAGAAACTTTTCCAGTGACTTCAAGTAAAGATATAGGTCTATATTTCCCCAGGTTTGTGGATGTCTTTATTGGGCTTACCATGAAAGATCATCGTAGCAGTCTTAAAAAACAACTGGAAAATGTCCTGAGGCCAAAAAGGCATTAAAATATTTACCAAAAGGACTGTTTACAATTTCTAGGTAGGTACTTTATTTGTTTCTTTGTTATTCCAGAGAGGCCAGGGGCTCTATTTCTCATTCTTCCAATAACCTGACTTATCTCTAGTAAAGTAATGGTCTAGTAAGGGGTGGGTATCTAAAGAGTTAAAGTATCGATGGAAGGTAGTGGTTGTAGATCGTCCAAGTTCTCATCTCTCCATTCATTGACCAATGATAATGATTATTATTAAATTGGACGACTGTTATTGTGGGAGAGATTTTCTCCCATACATCACCCATCAAATTAGCCTGGTCCTGTGGATCGTCAAGTTTAATTTCAACATCTTCATCATCCTCATCAGTGAAGGTTTTGAACTAGGTAGTTAGGAGCCTTGTGCTTTGCCCCCTAAAAGTTGTGGATCTTACTCCAAAATTTTGCTGGTTCCGTTTATATTGATTCGCTTGAAGAACTAGAATTTCCATATGTCCCGTTTGTGATGGGCTAATCATGTTAATTAATTCTTGCCTTAATCGGTGCAGTGTAGCTGCTGGTGGTTGTCGCGTTTGAAGATGCCTTCGACATTCTGCTTGATAATTTTTTAAATTGTCTCTAATTTCCCTAGTAGGTTTATATTGTTGGTATATCTTTGTGGAAGCTAATTGACAAGTTGCATTAGTTGCTTCAATTATTCGATTATGCAGGGACCTGAAGGTAGATTTTCCAATGACACAATTTCATCCTCACCCAGATATGCCCTGAAGGGTCAAATCCTAGGGTGTTAAGATGGGTTTAGGTGGTACAGGTATTCTAAATGGAGAGTTTGTAGTTGTATTATAAAAGGGATTTTGGTCAGATCCTACATGTCCACCGGGAGATATACGACAGTGAAAGATGTCACAGTCCCTGTTTGTCAGTACTATATCAGGTGTCCCTGGATGAGGTCCAATGTACGATTTAAGAATGGGCCTTGAAATGACAAGTTTCTAGCTGTCATGATATTAAAGAGTTGTTTTCCTTTTAAGTCACCCAGGGAATTACCAGCTCCCAGTTGAAGAGGGCAGGGTGAATGACATTAAAACTCACTCTAGAATTGTTGGAATATTTCTGCTTAATATCCTATGTAGAGGAATTGAATCTATATATGGTTGTCTCGGGGAAAATATCCCGTTCCCATCATAGTTGGGCCATGCGATGTTGTTAGTTCTATTGCAAGAATGTTTCTTCATCAACATGATATTTTTAATGTATATCCTAATTTAACTAAGATGGCTACACCACTAAAGGGTCCTCTCGATTTCTCCACAGTAGAGTAACCACGTAATTTAATATATTGATCAACTCTTGCTGCTGTCTCGTTCAAAAGTATAACATCGGGATTGTAGTTATGTAGTTCAACCTCAAGAAGGTAACGGTTATTAAAGAAATGTTGAACATTAAGTTGGAAAATTGTAATCCCTATTATTTCTTGCACTTCGCTCGTGTACTGCGGTCTGAACGCCTGCAAGTAATGTCACGTGTTGTATCTACACTATCCCTGCTGGACTCGTCGAGGGGAGGAGGGAACTTCTGCGTAGTTGCTTGTGTATTAAAAATGCCATCAGCTTCACTAGAGGTGGTAATATTAACAGACTCATTAGAATCGTTAGAGTCATCATCTGAAAACTGAGGTATATTCACAGTTACAGGAAGCAGAGGCTCGTGAGAGTTAATGGGAGACTGTGGAGGCTCCCAAAGGGATATTAGGTAGGCAAGGTGAGTTACCTTGGGAAAGTTCCTGTTCAAAAGGATCAGCTTTTATAGGAGAGAGTAGGGGACCAATTTCTGGGGCATTGTTATGTTCAGTGTTGACTTTATCGGGTTGAGGGGAGTTGACAACCTGGGTTTGCGAGGTGGGCGATCCTGGGTCAGGGATGACTTAGGCTTATTTTTAGATGTAGAGTATGGTACATACTTCTTGTTATGAGAAGGTTTGGTCATAATAGCCCTTCACATTTTCTGGGATAGTGATGGGAGTGATCCCATTAGCCAATAACAGATCATTTAAAACCTGAGAGCAGAGTTGAAAGTCACCACCTGCTATGTCTTTGGCCTTTATGTACATTAGTTGTGCTCTCATCGTATCCCCGGCTGTGGATACCTGAGACTAAGAGATGAGACTGAACCTTGTTGTTGGTTTGTGTATGTTGTAAGTGAGGGTTAGATTGGGGCGTTCCAAGAGGGGCAGAATTCCAAACATTGGAACCATTGGTAGGACCTGAGGAGTCCACTTGATCCAGGCAGAGCTGGGAAAGGGAAATGTGGGACATCGTTGGCGGTGCCTGGGAGTGGTCTTCTTTGAAGTGGACAGTTTCTTGGTTAAGAATTTTTTGCATTTCCTTTTTTCTTTCAGGACAAATAGCAGAAACAGCATGATGTTTTCCATTGCAGAGGACACATTTGGGTGTTTTTTGTTGTTACAATCGCGATACGAATGTTGGCCAGAGCAAATGCTACAAATCTGCCCCTTTAGTACTGCATTTGTTGTTGTTATGACCAAAGGCATAACACTTAAAACATTGTGTCACATGACAAATCGTTCAAGAGAGATTTGGTCAGGTTTTACATCTGGTGCCAAAATTTGAAGCCATTTTGACACAAGTTTGGCCTCCTCAGGTGTCTCGAGTATTAACTTTAAGGTTACCTTGTTGTTTTTAGGATTCGAGAATTTATGTGCTTCTACAGCCCTAAATTCAGAATTTTTCTGTATTAATGTCCTCCACAATTTCATTCACTGTGCTAGTTTCATGAAACTGTTGATTTGGCCACAAACACAGTCCTCTGGCTTGATAGCTCTCAGGTGAAATGGGGTAACACCAGAAGTCTTCAGTTTTTCAAGGACATCATGCTTCAGCAGTTGAAAATAACTCTCTTCCGAAGAGAGGAGAAGTACTGCTCCAGCGTGGGTTTGAAAAACATCCATGGAGCAAAAAGTTGAGTTGGAGCAATTAATGTTAGAATTTCTTTCATTGACATTTGATTACCATCAATGCGTAATCTTACACGTATCCTCGCCATGATGTTTAGGAAGGAACATCTGGCAGAGGAGTTTCGTAACAAAAAGGATCTTTCCTTAATGTTAACCTAATATCCTATTTCAGCTGACTTATGAAGGTCAGCCCCTAAGATAGCCTACCTCGAGTAGTGAGGGGAAAGGGCCCCAAAGGGAAAGATCGGCCGGATTTTAAAAAAAACCCCACGGCTACCGGATGGTCAAAATGCCTTGTGTTAACTCGCCAAAGCGAAGTTGCCGAAAAAGAAGAAGATAGGAAAGTCAGAAAGGGTAGCAATGTAATGTAGTGTGGGGCCAGT
>NC_069470.1:28371139-28375512 GCF_026875155.1 Cherax quadricarinatus
TAAAGGTCATCCTCCTCCTGACCTATGTCCCCCCTTGCTATCTCCCAAAGTGCATAGCATTGACTTATCCTTTATTGACTTCATCCCGTTGCTCTCCAAAAAGTTTTACAATTCACCTACTTTTCGTAAATCTGATCTCCTATAAAAATCCGTGGTGTCATTTCCACATAGCCTACGATTCCCGCTTTATCCCACCTTCCTCGCTTTCACCCCCATTCACACTCCCATCAGCTCTGAAAAAAGGGTCCCGAAGTAACGCAAAAAAGAACTGCGATACAGGACCCCCGCTCAAACCCGTTCATTCCAATTAAATTCCCCTAACCTGCCATTTAGCTGTAACCCTAAACTATAGCGTGCTCATACAAGCCATCGTCCAACTTACTGTTTCCTTCCGAATCCTTTCACTGCATGAACTTCCAAAAGCCTCACGCTCCCCGCAATCGTATGCCCATGCAGCCCAAAACCCGTATTCCCGCAAATTTCCTTCCGCTTTCGCAAGAACTTGCGTATAATACCTTGCCCACACACATTGATCTTCGGGTAAACCCTTTTATTGCCGTTCATCCAAAAACCTTCTCTAATACCTTTAATTTCTATTACTAACATTTTCGCAAATATTTTATAATCACCCACATTATGTTATGCCTATAATTTTGGACACAGTTCGTAGCCTTTTTGGAATCAACCACAACGCCTGTTCCCTTGTTGTTTCCCCGTGTCTTCCCCTTGTTTATTTCGTTAAATATACCACTAGAAAAGTCGCGTAGGCATTCCAGTTTTCCTTATAGAATCACAAGGGATACCATCGATCCCCGGTGATTCCCAACCTCTTCTCTCTACCCCTATCATAACCCTCCTCACTTATGCTTCCATTCAAATCCATTCGATCCTTATTCTCTAACTCCACAACATACCCATTCACCATTTTTTCTAGCACCCCCTTAGAGATCCCCACATTTCATATTCGATCGTTCCATTTATCCACATTGCAACTAATTCCCTAGTTGTCGTAAAGTACTGTCCCTGCTATGCCCCATTTGCTGTGCACTTCCATCCATAATTCTGTCGCCCTTCGGCGTTTGCCTGCTCCGCGGAAACTGCCGAGGGCGATTTTCCCCATAATACTCCTGATGCCCTCGCTATCGCGCCGCATCAAATTACGATTATGGATATCCCCTATATGCGCTTTAAGTTTCAATTTCGCCCCGGGTACACCCCCGTACACTACATAACAGTCCTGCAGTTGATTTTCCGATAGACAAAGTTCCACGTTGCATTTTCGTTCCTCTACCCCACCTTGATAGAAGTCTTCCCTTCCCCTTGCCAATCGTGTCCACCATCAATAATATCACCCCTACCCTCGGTTATCCACCATTCCTTCCATACACTCGCAAAAAATTTCCTCACGCTCCTTTACGCATTAAACCCCAAAATTCATTTCCAAAAACCCCTGTATCGCCTCGGTAATTCCCTCCCAATTAGTCCCCATGACTTTATGGTCAGAGAAACTCACATTTAGAGCACAAACGGTTCGAACCATGATTCCCCTAGAAACATATATGCGGTCCAATCGTGCTGCATACTCCCTCCTAATAAACGTATGCACACTCCTCCCTACCTCATCCCCCCCTCACATCAAAGACATTCACACCCCGCAGTAAGTCCCCTAAAAAACCCGAAAAAAAACCCTTCCCCTAGGTTCGACATCCTTGCGGCGATCAAGACAATTCAAATCTCCCCCAATGATCGTGACGGCTGGCAGCGACCCTAAGGCATACCTCCACTGCAGTGTTCACGGCCATCCTCTTCTCATGATATTCGTTAACGATGCTGGAGTAGTAACCTGCATCCTTAAACTTGATGAAAATTCTAGTAACTCCATTGAGTGCTTCGCCATACAATTCCTCATTCGGTATGCCATATACTTCACCGATGATCGTTGGAAGTAACACCTGCATAGTTGAACCGGTAAGCGTGCCACGAACCAATTCAACACAGACGGTATTCACACGGCGACCATGTCGATCCGCCATTTTGATTGCTCAAAGACAGGAAAGCTGCGCAGAAAACCAGCTGATTCAGGAGCGTCTGCGCAGCACATCCACACGGCCCGAGAGCGATGAAGACAATGTGATGGCATTATCGTGGTAAAATTATCAGACACGGGTCGTGGGTTTGAAATAGCAAATGATCAAAACTAGCATTTTTCCCTCTCATTCACTGGTTTGACTGAATCTTGTTAAGTCATATCTCAAACATTATCAACCATGTTCAGTGCTGTAGTTTTTGTAGAATTTACCCCTTATTCTAATCCATATTTTCATGACTGTTAGTGAATAACGGTAATTAATCCCCAACTACTTAAGACACCTAAGGCACTATTCAAGGTGCTAATCCATACTTGAAACCATTACTTTTAACTTTGAAATAATCAAGGTACTAAAGTGTTTTATTTTAATTTTCAGTAGCTCCATTATTTTTTTTTTATTTAAATTAACTATCTTAGTTCATAAGTTCATAATTGGTAGTGGTTTAACTTAGTTCATAAGTTCATAATTGTTTGTGGTTTAACATCATTGCTTTGGTCTTTTTGTTCTTTAATAATTGTAACGGCTATTTCTCCACGTACCCCTTATGAATGTAAGTATCGGTCCTGATATCAACCTCTTATCGAACAGCACACATAGTCCAAACAGTAATTGCCATTACTACACTGCTAGTCAGGCTAATACCCTTCTCAGTGTCAGCAAGAACATTGCAGTCTTCAACTACATTGTTAGATCATTGAGTAAACACTATTATGATCTGATTGCACTACTTAAGTCTCTAAATGTTACTATAACTTTCATTATACTTGCTGAAACCTGGCTCAGACAAGATCTGACAGACATATTTACCATACCTGGTTACACAGCCATTCATAACTGTAGGACCGACCAATCAGGAGGAGGCACTGCCATCTATTACTCTGATGAACTAGAATGTGTGAAATCAACTAATGTACGGGACGAAAACGGTGAATATATAATAGCTAAATCACAAACAAGAACACTAAGAAACGTATAGCAGTTGGTGCAGTCTACAGACTACCATACTCAAACACTTACACTTTTAGCAATAACCTTAGAAACATGATAACTGAGTCAGAGTTGAATAAACACCATCTGATACTAGCAGGAGATTTCAACATCAACGTTATCCAAGCAACCGACCCTCCAGTAGTTGATTTCACAAATGCTATGAACAACAGCTTATTGCTACCCACTATAACAAAGCCAACAAGAATCTCCGGCACTAGTGCCTCGTTACTCGACCATATCTGGACCAACATAATATCCCCACTACAGGCAGGTATAATCACAGATAATACCACAGACCACTATCCTACCTTTCTCATAACCAACTGCCTCAAGAAACAAGAAAGATCTCATTTCGCCTGCTCTAGGTGCCATTGATTGGCAGAGAGAACTAAATGACAGTAATAATATCGATAAAGATATCAAATTTTTTTTACATAAAACCGTGAACCTCTACAATAAACATTGCCCAATCACAGAAAAGAGGCTAAACAGCCCATGGCTAACTAGAAGTATCCTCAAATCTATTAATAAAAACACAAATTGAAAAGCAGTTCATGATTAGGCTTAATTACTAAAGAATTTACTAAAAGATACACATCAATACTAACAAAACTAATACATAAATCAAAGCAACTGTATTATGAAAATAGATTTAATGAAATGAAAGGTGACATAAAAAGTACCTAGCAAATCCTCTCCAAAATTTTGGGCTCAAGAAAACCGACTGGAAATAGAGAGATAGACTTAACTAAACCAGATGAACCTCACATGCAACCTATAGACACGGCCGACAAATTTAATGTCTTCTTCTCTACCGTAGGTTCAAAGCTGGCTAGCCAAATTCCTAGCTCAGATACCCATCCGAGCGAGTACCTCACTGGCAACTATCCAAACACTCTATTCCTACCTCCAACTAATCCCACTGAAGTCTCACTCATCATTAAATCATTAAAAAACAAATCAGGTGATCTAGATAACTTGCCACCATTCATATATGAAAAAGCTGCACCAGAACTGTCGCCCATTATTGCAACAATGTTTAACAAATCTATAGCTTCCTCAACCTTCCCATCCATACTCAAGACAGCAAGGGTCACCCCGATCCACAAAGGTAGAGATCCAACTGCTTTGAACAATTACAGACCCATATCAAACTTTTCCAAGATATTTGAAAAAATAATACACAAGCGACTTTACTCCTACCTTACATCCAACAACATACTTAACCCATGCCAGTTTGGATTTAGGCCAAAGAAAAGCAGAATGAGCTATTTTACAAAATGTTGACCTGGA
>NC_069470.1:28376012-28396012 GCF_026875155.1 Cherax quadricarinatus
AATTCTTAAAACCAACACTTTTTTTCTTAACATATACTCTGAAGTACACAAAAATTAACTAGTGGGTACACCCTACATGAACTCAATGTAGTTGGTATAATCATACGTTCCAAAACACTTTCTTTATCCCATCTTGAGACCTGATACTTCCCACGAGCTCTCCTTTAACAACTCTTTTTTTAAGTACAAAAACGTGAAGTGATACAAAAACGGGCTTTACAAAACCTGTCACACGCAACATACTTGACAAACACAACCACACTTTACATGCCCTTCCAATCCACACAATCTCTCTCGAAAACCTTACATCAAGCGCCCCCCCCCCTCCAAAAAACTAAGTGACCCCTCTTAAAGAGAAAACAGTCCCTTACATATAATTAGCTTGCCAAAAAAAAATGAGTTCGTTGACTGTAATATTGCGGTATGAATCCGGAAAAAGAGTTTTCCACTGTTCCCCATAAATGAGTTTATTCCTGCAGACCGTTCGATATATACCTGCCGCAACTGCCCTAATTCTAATCCCCCCCCCCGTGTCCCTCATTCCCCAAGAAAAAAACAGGAAATCCGCCACTACGTACATAATAGCCCGTCTCACGTCCTCAGAGACTCCTCGTATCTCAAAAGTTAGGGCTCGCAGAATCTCTACTTTACCCCCACCCAACAATCTGAAAACTCTTGTCAACCATAACCGAATCCCCCAACTCTTCACAGAAATAAACGGCGTGAAAAGCTGTTTCTGGGTCATCACAATTATCACAGGTCGCTTCCCTTACCGATCCCATTACGAGCAATGCAGTCTTTGAAGCTAAAATTCCCATTATAAATCTATAAACCAACTCTCTCACCCTCGGCATCAACTTAAGCTTTCTGAAATCATTCCATATTTTTCCCCAATGATACAAGGGGTACACCGATACCCCTGCATGGTTTCCGTTTTCCCACTCATCTCCACCAACCGTCCGACCCTAAGTTTTGTTTCCTTTCCAACCACTAACAACAATCTTAGTATATTCTCACATTTACGTAAGTCCTTTCCACACCACCACCTTCGCACATCCTTCATCACCCTTCCAACTCTTACCCCTCTCACCCCCCCCCCTCACAAACCTCTGTTTTACATACAGTGCCTTTATTCTCGACTCCAGAGCCAAAAGTCCCACTCCTCCTCTACGTATGTTTGACATTACCACCTCTTTACTGAGCCACGCCCTCCCAAAACCCCAAACATAATGTAACGCCCGCCTCTGTATCTCATTTACCTCCTGCACCCTTAAAGGATACACTACAGCAACACTCCACACTTTACTATTGACCAATGTATTGATGACAATCGCTGTTTGTAGTAAGGTAACATCCCCTGCCCTTAGGCTCCGTATCCTGTTCACTACCTTTTCTCCCACCAACTCCGAGTTCACTCGTCGAGCCTCCTGCTCATCAGCCATATATATAATTCACAAATTTTCAGCCGGTCCGCCACTTCCCACCCAAACTCCAACCCCATTCCACCCCCACCACGAAACCTATTTCTAGTAAGCACGATTTCGCTCTGTTTACACGCATTCCTGACGCCCTACCAAACATTTCCAACACCCTTCCTATCGTTCTCAATCCTTCCACACCAGTGATCAGTACAGTTGTATCATCTACATATCCTACCACCTCATTGAATCCTGCCTCCTCCCCATTTGAACTCCCCCCCTCAACTATTTCATAAAACGGGCGCTGTATGCACGCGAACAAAATTTGAGACAAAGGACACCCTTGTCTCAGCCCTTTCTCCATTTCCACAATCCTACCCAACCTACCATTTATTTGCACCTTTACCACCGCCTCAGAATACAGGATATCAACCCACTTTACTATTCCGTCACCGAAACCCAGACGTCTCAAACTAGCCCCCAGAAAATCCCTATTCACACAATCATATGCATTCTCCCAATCAATACCTAAAATACCACCTCCATTACAACCCTCCAAAAATTCCCTAATGCGCCCATGCCCATCTCTCATGCTTCGTCCCAGAATCTTCATCTGTCCCTTATGTAGTACCCCACCTACCACCTTCTTCATCCTTTTTCCCAGTATTTTCGCAAAAATCTTATAGTCTGTACACTTTAACGATATACCCCCTGACGCACTCAGTGTTTTCCCCCCTGTTTTTTTCCTTCCAACAAAAACCCAACCACCTGTCCTCTGTGTCATTCCAAAATTTTCCCTTTCCCTTAAATACAATTCTTTACTTTCCCTGGGGACAGTCCATAATAAATTCCTTTGGGCCCCCCTATAAAAATCTTTCGAACTAAAAAAACTGCTTTTCCCACTTCCCCCAACGAACCGCTCCGTCCATCCCAGCCATCTCCTCCCCTAAACCCCCTAAAACAGCCCCCCCCACCTTCCTGAAAATCATTCCTACTTCCCCCTTTTCCTTTTTTTTTTGGCCCAATAATCAGCATAATTACCTTTCCCCTCTGTGGTATTTTACCCTTTTCCCCCTTATAATATCCCCCAAATCCTCACTAACCTCTAATTTTAAAAATTTTTTAAAAGTTGACTTTTTGTGCCTGGCCCTTTAAAATTTCGAAAAAACACTCCCAAAAAGGCTTGCCCCCCCACAGCACTGCCCCCTTCCCCCCCTTTTTCCCCTTAAATTGCCCAAATCTTTCATTATGGTACCCCCAACCTATCTCTGAGTTTCACTTTTTTCCCTTTACTCCCCTCCCCCCCCCCTCCTCATAACACTAAATTGAGTTTGAACTCTAAATCATTTTGAAAACCCCATACCTCCACCCGCCTCCCCCCCCTCCCTTCCGTTTAAAAAAAACCCCCTAAAACCGGGGTTTGGGCCCTCCCTTTCCCCCACCATTCCAAGAGACTCGATTTCCCCGTCGTAGTACCCCCAAAATTTTCGCCACATCAAAAAAATTTTTTGGGAAAGAGTGTTCAGAAGCAGGATTGCAAATCACCTGGTTTCCCCCCAAAATTTGCACAATCCGGGGTAACGGGGTTTCAGGGGGGGTCGCTCCTGCCTCTCAAAACCACGGGATCACTATGAAGGGCCCTTGGATGCACAAAAAGGGAAAATCAGAATGCAGTTTGTAATATACACAGATTTTAAAAAAAAGCTTTTAAACAAATGCGATCAGGGGCGTAAAGCCCATAAAATACTTCCTAAAGGAATAACGGGGGAAAGGGGGGAGATGGATCTTCAATTTCCCTAACAAATCGAAAAAAAGAGGGGGGGTTTTTCAACAGATTTTAAAATGGGAAAGGCTCCCCAATGGGAAAGGGGCTCTTTTTCCACAAGGCACATTTCTCGCCCCCTTTCTTATTCCTTACCCCATATCAGACATAAACAGAAAAATTTTCCACCACAGCACCGATCATCCTTTGGGGATAAAAAAAAAAACAGGTCTGCATGAGGTGTCATCTGCTGAGGAGGGGTTTTTAACCCTCCAAAAAGATAAAAACAAAGTTTTCAGTGGGCAAGGGAAAAACAATATGATGTTCAATGGGGAAAAATTTCCCAAATACTCCCGTTATGGAAAAACTGGAGGAGATAATAACTAAAACAGAGTATACTACTAAAACGCCGGCCATAAAAATAAGCGGAAAAATAATGTAAGGGACCGGGGAGAAAGTAATGTCTGAGGATCCCCTTTTAAAGGACAAAAAGTGCCACGACCCGCAGTCCCAAAAAAAATTGATAGGATGGGTTTAATGAAAATTTTTCCCAAAAACGAAGAGGGCCAAGCCCATAAATGACCTTTTCAAATCACTTTTTTCTCTTGGGGTGGAAAAACTGCTGTAAAATTTACCCTCTCCTTTTCCAAAGAGGTAAAATCGCAGATCTGGGGGAGTGTCCCGAGTTCCTTTACGGGGACGTATAAGTTCTGCCCAAGCACCTAAATTATGGGAACGTTTGGGAAAGGGCACTTGACTTTTTATTTTCGTTGGAACGCAGGAGGGAGAGTTTATATCAAATCCACACTTGGAAAATTTTTGGAAGGAATGGCCCCAAATCTGCACACAGAAATCACCCCCTTTCGAAAGTAAAAGATTTGGGCAGGCGATGCAAAAAAGCCCCCAATAAAAAGTAAAGGGGGGCCATTGGTACACAAAGGGAAAAAACCCTAATTTTCCGGGGGCCCAAAACCCGTTCAAAAAGCCTCCCCTCAAAAAATTAGGGAATTGCCCAAAAAAACCCTGGCCCGTTCCCAAAAGAGAGCCCGGACAATACCCAAAAATTTAGTGCCCCGGATCAGCCGGGGTGTGGGTCGTACGTTGGATGGGGGTACGGCCCGCAGTAAAAAGCCCCAGTTTTTATCGGGCCCCGATCCCTGGGAGGCCTGGTCATGGACCGGGCCGCGGGGGGGGGTTGATCCCCGGAATAACCTCCAGGTAACCCCCCAGGAACCAAAGGGAACCATTCTCCAAAATCCACATCACCTCCTCATTTTAAAAAGTCTTGCATTCAAACCCTTTCCAAAAAACCTGATTGATTCTAATCATGGGCCCCCCCAATCCCGATCTGCATAAACCCCCCCTAAAAAACGTAAACTCTATTCGCCATTCACCCCTCCCCCCCAAAATCCCTAAACCCCCCCAAACCTGCAAAACCCCTTTCTAGTCGCCTTAACCCCACAAACCCCCCCCCCTTGGCTCCACATCCCCCCCCCCTTATGCACGTTTTCCCGTCTCCCCCATACATGACTAAAGGTAAACCCCGAAAATGTACACAAAAATTCTCGTACGGGAAAAACTCCTTTTAAATCAACGTGCCCCCCTGTGGAAAATAAACCCCTTAAAACATACTCTTTTTTTTCTCCCCACTCCCGTCCACAATCACCCCCTCCCTCTTTTCCCCCCGCAAAATACGTAAGGGGCTGTTCTCCTTTACAGCCACTGCCAAAACCCCCCCTTTCAATCTCATAGACCCACTTACATACAATGATCCTTTCACAGCAATTTACAACCCAAACCTTTTTAAATTTTCCTTGTATAAAACAAAATCTATTTTCAACCCCCTTATGAACCATTCCATCCACACCTTTCTTTTCACTTCAGCCCTCAAACCATTTACATTAATCGTACAAAACCTTTAAATTTCTGTAATTTGTGGGGGGGCTTTCCCCCCCCCTTGGGGAGGGTCCCACAAAACCTGTGGGTTTTATAGTTCCTCATTTGGGGCCCCCCGCCTGACCAAAAACCCCCCCAAACCCCCAGTGTCCTTTGGGAAATGGGTCATTTTCCCCATTACCATTCCTCCCTCCTCTTCCCCCGGGGCTCATCTCTTTTTTTTCCCCGACTTTTTCCCTGACCTCTGCCATGGGGTTAGAACGTCCTCCAAACTCCCATGTTTCCCGCCGTTCGCCCCTTTCGAGAACCTCCTTCAAACCACAAAACTTCCACATCTTCCATCCCCTCCCCGTGTATTTTCAAACCAAAAAGTGTGCACCGTTCCTTAGTGCACAAAATCTCCCCCGCCCCTAAAAACATCGTGGGATGGTTTCCCACGTGTGGGCCCCCCCCATTCCCCAGAGTGCCCTTTACCTCCCTTGGGAAAAAGGAGTTTTTAAAAATCCCCCACAATCCATCCCGTTTTCACTGCACCCCGTCATCTTCTTTCCCCTTCGACGCTTGTACAGGTTTCCCTACCAACGGTTTAAAGTGGGCACATGCGCCCCTTTTTCCCCCTCTGCCTTGTCCGGGCCTCCTCACTCCAAGTGTTTTGAGGCCCGTCGTGCGGGCCGCCCCTTTCCTCCGACACGGGTGCCCTTTCTGTTGAATTACCGGCCCATGATTGTTTCCCTTTCCCTCCTACCTTTTTTTTGGCATTGAGCCGCCATGTATCAAAGGCCCAAACAATCTGCAAAATCTTTTCCCCTGCCCCCCCATTAACACACAAAGGGCCTGGTTCTGAAGTTCGTCCAAAAGGGGGGGGAAAAGTACGAAGGGAAACGAAAGCCGTAAAGTCATCTTCCCTGTAAATTTAACCTTCAGGGAACCCCCCCATTTCGGTCCATTTTCCCCCTCCCAATTCCGCTGCGTGGATCTTTCCATAATTTCGGAGAACCGTTACCACATCATGCTCCGTTGCTTCAAACGGCACATTCCTCACTTCGACCCACGTCAAGTAGCTTGAAACATCATTAAGGCATACCTCCACTGCAGTGTTCACGGCCATCCTCTTCTCATGATATTCGTTAACGATGCTGGAGTAGTAACCTGCATCCTTAAACTTGATGAAAATTCTAGTAACTCCATTGAGTGCTTCGCCATACAATTCCTCATTCGGTATGCCATATACTTCACCGATGATCGTTGGAAGTAACACCTGCATAGTTGAACCGGTAAGCGTGCCACGAACCAATTCAACACAGACGGTATTCACACGGCGACCATGTCGATCCGCCATTTTGATTGCTCAAAAACAGGAAAACTGCGCAGAAAACCAGCTGATTCAGGAGCGTCTGCGCAGCACATCCACACGGCCCGAGAGCGATGAAGACAATGTGATGGCATTATCGTGGTAAAATTATCAGACACGGGTCGTGGGTTTGAAATAGCAAATGATCAAAAACTAGCATGTTTCCTCTCATTCACTGGTTTGACTGAATCTTGTTAAGTCATATCTCAACACATTATCAACCATGTTCAGTGCTGTAGTTTAGTAGAATTTACCCTTATTCTAATCCATATTTTCATGACTGTTAGTGAATAACGGTAATTAATCCCCAACTACTTAAGACACCTAAGGCACTATTCAAGGTGCTAATCCATACTTGAAACCATTACTTTTAACTTTGAAATAATCAAGGTACTAAAGTGTTTTATTTTAATTTTCAGTAGCTCCATTATTTTTTTTAGATTTAAATTAACTATCTTAGTTCATAAGTTCATAATTGGTAGTGGTTTAACTTAGTTCATAAGTTCATAATTGTTTGTGGTTTAACATCATTGCTTTGGTCTTTTTGTTCTTTAATAATTGTAACGGCTATTTCTCCACGTACCCCTTATGAATGTAAGTATCGATCCTGATATCAACCTCTTATCGAACAGCACACATAGTCCAAACAGTAATTGCCATTACTACACTGCTAGTCAGGCTAATACCCTTCTCAGTGTCAGCAAGAACATTGCAGTCTTCAACTACAATGTTAGATCATTGAGTAAACACTATGATGATCTGATTGCACTACTTAAGTCTCTAAATGCTACTATAACTTTCATTATACTTGCTGAAACCTGGCTCAGACAAGATCTGACAGACATATTTACCATACCTGGTTACACAGCCATACATAACTGTAGGCCCGACCAATCAGGAGGAGGCACTGCCATCTATTACTCTGATGAACTAGAATGTGTGAAATCAACTAATGTACGGGACGAAAACGGTGAATATATAATAGCTAAATCCACAACAAGAACACTTAAGAAACGTATAGCAGTTGGTGCAGTCTACAGACTACCATACTCAAACACTTACACTTTTAGCAATAACCTTAGAAACATGATAACTGAGTCAGAGTTGAATAAACACCATCTGATACTAGCAGGAGATTTCAACATCAAAGTTATCCAAGCAACCGACCCTCCAGTAGTTGATTTCACAAATGCTATGAACAACAGCTTATTGCTACCCACTATAACAAAGCCAACAAGAATCTCTGGCACTAGTGCCTCGTTACTCGACCATATCTGGACCAACATAATATCCCCACTACAGGCAGGTATAATCACAGATAATACCACAGACCACTATCCTACCTTTCTCATAACCAACTGCCTCAAGAAACAAGAAAGATCTCATTTCGCCTGCTCTAGGTGCCATTGATTGGCAGAGAGAACTAAATGACAGTAATAATATCGATAAAGATATCAAATTTTTTTACATGAAACCCTAAACCTCTACAATAAACATTGCCCAATCACAGAAAAGAGGCTAAACAGCCCATGGCTAACTAGAAGTATCCTCAAATCTATTAATAAAAAACACCAAATTGAAAAGCAGTTCAGATTAGGCTTAATTACTAAA
This sequence comes from Cherax quadricarinatus, assembly GCF_026875155.1. Classification (NCBI taxonomy): domain Eukaryota; kingdom Metazoa; phylum Arthropoda; class Malacostraca; order Decapoda; family Parastacidae; genus Cherax; species Cherax quadricarinatus. The sequence continues at coordinate 28,384,051 of NC_069470.1, forward strand.
GAATTTACTAAAAGATACACATCAATACTAACAAAACTAATACATAAATCAAAGCAACTGTATTATGAAAATAGATTTAGTGAAATGAAAGGTGACATAAAAGTACCTGGCAAACCTCTCCAAAATTTTGGGCTCAAGAAAACCGACTGGAAATAGAGAGATAGACTTAACTAAACCAGATGAACCTCACATACAACCTATAGACACGGCCGACAAATTTAATGTCTTCTTCTCTACCGTAGGTTCAAAGCTAGCTAGCCAAATTCCTAGCTCAAATACCCATCCGAGCGAGTACCTCACTGGCAACTATCCAAACACTCTATTCCTAGCTCCAACTAATCCCACTGAAGTCTCACTCATCATTAAATCATTAAAAAACAAATCAGGTGATCTAGATAACTTGCCACCATTCATATACAAAAAGCTGCACCAGAACTGTCGCCCATTATTGCAACAATGTTTAACAAATCTATAGCTTCCTCAACCTTCCCATCCATACTCAAGACAGCAAGGGTCACCCCGATCCATAAAGGTGGAGATCCAACTGATTTGAACAGTTACAGACCCATATCAAACTTTTCCAAGATATTTGAAAAAATAATACACAAGCGACTTTACTCCTACCTTACATCCAACAACATACTTAACCCATGCCAGTTTGGATTTAGGCCAAAGAAAAGCACGAATGATGCTATTATACAAATGCTTGACCTATTATACACAGCTCTCGATAAGAATAAATATCCTCTGGGGCTCTTTGTCGACCTAAGAAAAGCGTTTGACACAGTTGACCACAATCTCTTGCACCTCAAACTGAATCATTACGGCATAAGAGGACATTCTCTTGACTACCTAAAATCCTATCTTAACGACAGACACCAGTATGGAGTCAACTGCGCTATCCAACCTGTAGCTGTAGGAGTACCCCAAGGTAGTGTCCTAGGCCCACTCCTCTTTCTCATCTACATCAATGATCTCCCCAATGCACCCAAAACTCCTTAAGCATTTCTTTCGCGATGAACTACATATGTCTACCCCCTTTTCAGAAAACTGTGTTTTGAAAACACTGTAAAAAAATAAACCCTCTAAAGATATATGTTTGGGATGAGGGACCAAAAAACTCACATTTAAACATAAAAAAAACTTACTTCATGCTGTCTGGAAACAGAGCCCAAATATTAAACCAAACTTACCGTTAAAGGTGGTACCCCAAAACCCCTTCCAGCAGTTCATCGCAGATGACACAAAAATTTTTTTTTCAACCCCTTTTTCAGACCGCGTGCTTGAAAACACTGTAAACAATGAACTGCTAAAGATATATGTTGGATGATGACCAAAAAACTCCCCTTTTTAACATAGAAAAAACTTATTTTATGCTGTTGGAAAAACAGACCCCCTCAAAAATTCAATCAACAAAACCGTAAGGGGGTTTCCCTATATCACGACACACGGGGGGCAAATTTCAAAGGTTTCCCTTTTTTAAATTTAATTTTAAAAATTTCAGTCCCACCCCATCACAAAACCCAAAAAAATTTTCCCAAAACCAGTGGGAACCCTTTTCCAAGATACGTCTTGTCCCAAACCAAAACCGACTCCCTTACCTTTTTCCATCTCTAATATATCCTTACCTATTTTTGGGGATTTTTTGCCTGGGGCTCTACCCCCAAACCCACCTTAGTCCTTAATAACCCAAAACTAAAAGCTGCTGACTTGACTTAAAAAAAATCGTAATGACACTTTGCAAATAAACCATCCCCCCGGCCCGGGGATTAAACCCCGCGGTCTAGGGGTTCTAAAAAATCCCCCGTCGCGCTAGCACAAAAACCAGTAGCCAAAATTAAGATTCTTCCAACTAGGTTTTTTTTACAAAAACCATAGGAAGGTTAGCACGGGCCCACCACGGGGGACCACAAATGAAAGGTTTTTACAGACAATTCCCCAGCTGGGGTTTTAAAGGGGACTTGAGCTAGAGTTCGTCATGGAAAATTCGTCTGTAAAAACTTGATTTGGGGTCACATGGTGCCTGTGCAAACCCCTTCCTATGGTGTAGAAAATAACCTAGTTGGATGAACTTATTTTTGGCTAGGGTTTTAGTGGTAACGCGGCGGGGGGAGTTTTGGGATAGACCGGGGTTCAACCCCGGGCCCGGGGGGGTTAGGGGTTTTAAAAAGCTGCTGTGGGGGTGATAACCACCCTCCTGTGCTAACAAAAACACCCCCCACCACTTTTCAAAAGACTAAAAATTTTGCAAAATAAAACAAGACATACACTCTTTTTTTTTTGTGCCTACTACATAAAACAAACTTAAACCCCACGGGTAAACCCTCCCCAAAAAACTTCTCTTCGACAGTTACAAACAGAATGCACGGGCCCCCAAAACCGGCGTAAGCCCCTTTTTAAAACACCCCTCGAGTAAAACTCTCACATGAAAGGAGGGTATGCACAAAAAAGGGCTCAAAATCTGGAACTCGCTCCCCGGACATATAAAGGACCCCAAGAAAAATTTAAAAATTTGGGGCTCTGAAAAAAATCATCTCATCTCACAATATTAAAAAAATTCACCCAAAAACCTTCTACGGCAAAGTTTCCCCGTGACCTCCTGGCTTTAATTGGGCCTTCCCAAATAAAATATTCCCACCTGCAGTTTTTCCTTGAAAAATTAGATTTTGTGCTAATATACATAATTTATTAAGCCCAAAAACAAGATGAAAAAACATTTCCCACATTAAAAAGTTTAGTTTTAAGTAATAATTATTTATTTTACTATTACCCATCTATTTTTAAAATTAGTTATATGTTTTAAGTTTTAATTTCCCCAAAAAAGGCCTGGGATAATTTGGCTACTTTGAAACTTGGCAAATATCTTTGTATTTAACCCAAATCAAAATTAAAATTTTCCACATTTTAAACCTTTTTAAAAAGGGAAAAAAAATTAAATTATTATTAAAAAAAATTAATATTTTTATTAGGGGGTTTGAGTTTGAAAAGGGAAACCTGCCAAGTAGGGGCCAGTAGGCCGTACAGTGTTTCCTCCTTTCTTATGTTTTACGTTCTAAAAAATTTAAATTGTTTCAGCGGTTTTTTGGCTTCACATATTTTCAGTGTCATCTCCCTCTCTTGAGTCAGTAGTTTATATTCTTGTTACTCCCCCCTTATCTAGAAAAAAAATTTCATGACTTTTTGGTTCTAGTTATAATGTTGTTTTTTGATATTGAGTTTGTATTAAAAATTACCCAAAACTGCGTCAGTAGTGAGGAAAAACCCAAAGGGACAGGGGGGGTTGGGAAACCCCATGGAGAAAATCCTAAACCCCGGGTAGTCAATTTCGGGAGTCAAGTGAGGAAGAGAGACGTTGAAAAAACGAGCGAAACTTTTGAAAAACCGAAAATTTAAAGGGTTTTGGTCTGCAAAGTGTGCTGATTCTTGGAAACTTAATTAGGTTTGAAACACTCCCCTTAAACCCAAACGTTATTTGTAAATGTAAATTAAGGGGAAGTTTTTGCTCTATGGTCGGCTTGTTACTTGTTTACCTTAATTTAATTTGGGCCCACGATCCCAGATTCCCTTTTGCATTGTTTAAAAAAAAAAAAAAGTAACATTCGCCCTTTTTAAATTTAACCTTTTGTATTAATGCAATTAAAGGGAAATTGCACAAATAACGGCTGTCATGTTTTTTAAACCCCGGAAAAAGGGGTTAAAACCAACATTCGACCTAAACAGTGTTGATTTTCCTGATGTTTAATGATGAAAGGGAACCCCCCAAAAAAAAGGAGGAACACGGCCAAAGGGCCCCTTTGGGTCCCATGCTAGGCGGGGTCCTTCCCCAAAACCCAAACCCCCACTAACAGCATAACTGAAACCCCAACCCAAAAAACCTTTTTTTAACCCTTTTTTACCCCGGGCCCAAGCCCGTTTCAAATCCCCCCCCCTCCCCACCCATGTTTTTTACCCAAACCTAAATTTAAAAACTCCCCAATTTTTTTGCTTCTATCCCCCTACTGGGGGCCGACTTTTCCCATCAAACTACATATTCCCATGAGAACAAAAACAACTAAAAAAGGGGGGAACAAAAATGCTGATTTTTTTTTTACAATATATAAGGTTTACAAAAACCCTATTAAAAAAACCAAATAACCAAATTTTCCCAAAACTCTCCCTTTTTTTTTTCCTGATGATAGATGTGCTGGATGACGTCATTCACAAGACTTACTAAACGGGTGACACTGATTTTTTAAAAAAAAAGAAACAGTAAAAAACTTTGCTGTTAGGGGCTTGGACCGGGCAAGGAAAGGGAAACCCCCCAGTCAAACCCACATTGGCTGCGGACCCTCCGGGTATGCTAATATACCCAACCCTTATTTAAAACTCCTTTCATGTTGAACATCAAAAGGGTTTTAAAAATACCGACAGGTTGTTGGTAAAAACACATTTAAGGTATCTTTATTATGAAACGTTTCATAATAAAGATACCAAACTTTTCCCTAGGGGTTTTCTTACCAACAATTTTCAGTTTTGAGGAAAAATTTAATAATGAACAATATTTTTTTCCCACTGTACAGTTTCGAATATTTTTTTGGGTTTCCCTTTTTAAAACCGACTTTCCCTTTCTATCCCTTCCGTTTGAAAATTATTGTGAAGGCATCAAGGGTGTATACAGGAATCTACTGAAAAGGGATACCTACATTCTACCCTCCCTTTGGGCAACTGTTGTAGTGTGGGGGAATTTAGTATAGGGAAAATTTTTTCCCCCTTTTTTTCCCTAAGCATTTTACGTCACATTGACAAGGATGCCCACACAGCAAAAAGATAAAAAATTATCTCTACTTTTCCCAAAAAACCTTTGGGGGGTAAAAAAAGTCGCCCTGAAAAAGCTGAATAATTTTTTTATCTTTTGTGCCGACAAACATTCATAAATTTTTTTAAATTTGGAAAAGATAGAATTAACATTTTGCAATTACTTTAACATAGTATTTAATTTTTTCCATTACTCTGTATTTACTATTTCATTATACTATACTCCCTTTATCTTTAAATACTAGTATTTACTAATATCATTTTTTATGTCTAAAATTGTTTCTTTGACTTGGGAGCCCTGGTAGAAAGAAGTCTAAAAGCCAAACAGCAGTCCCTTTAGTGTGCACAAAAGGGAAAAACCAAAATTACTGGGTTTTTAAAATAAAGAATGTAAGTAACAAAAGTTAAAAAGTTTTTTTTTACGCTCTATACATCAATGGGGCCCCCTTTTTAGTTTATGCTCCCTTTTTTTGGGGTCCCCTTACTACAGGATGGACATAACTCTTTTGGAAAAAATACAGAAAAGGGAATTTGACAAAAATTATTTACTGTGTAAGGAACCCCCCCGTATAAAGATAGACTTTAAACCCTTAAATCTCCATTTTTCGGGGAGAGGGTAAAAAGAGGGGAGATAAATTGAAGTGAAAAGGGGTGACGGACATAAACAAGGGAGATATTAAAAAGAAATGAGGACGCCCCACCCGGTAAAAACCAAAAAATGGGTTGAAGTTTGGGTAAATTTAGAAATTTTGAAAGGACATAGGTAAGTAAATGGTTTTCTAACAGAGTTTGGTTGGGTGGAACAACCTTTCCCCTAGGGTGAAACGGGCTAGGACTTTGGGGGGGGTTTTTTAAAAAAAGATTGGACGAAAAATATGAGTGGGAGGAGTTGGGTTTTTATTTGTTTGGGGGCGAGAGTAAATTTTTTGGGGAGCTATGGGTTGGGAAATAAATTTTTAAAAAGGGGCCCCGCCCGTATGGGCCGTAAGCCTTCCCGAGTTTTTTCCCCATTTATGTTTCCCCTGGTCATAACAACCTGGGTCGCACCCCAACCCCAAAGTTATGGGTTTAAAAATTTTTTTCAAATCTTGCAAACCACATTCAGTTTTGTACTTGTTGTTTTGTTTTGTTATGTTTCCTTTAAAAAAAGGGGCAAACAAATTTTTTATACTTTTGTTTTCCGGATAAAAAATTTATCCCCTCTTTTCTTTTTTCTATTTTTTCCCTCCCAAATTTAATGGGTTCTTAATTTCTCCTCAGCTTTTTTTTCTGGAGTTCTTAAATCCTCCTTTCTTCTGGGGTTTGTACTCCTCAGCTTTTTTGGGGTTTTTAAACTTTCCCCAGCTTTTTTTTCTGGGTTTTAATAAATCCCCAGCTTTCTTCCGGGGGTTCTTAATATCCCCACTTTCTTTTGGATTCTTAAAAACTCCTCAGCTTTTTTTCTGGAGTTTTTTAAATTTCTCCCTTTCTTTCTTCTGGAGTTTTTTAATTTCTCCCTTTGCTTTCTTCTGGAGTTCTTAAACCCTCAGCTTTTTTCCGGAGCTCTTAAATACCCTCAGCTTTTTCTGGGTTCTTAATATCCTCAGCTTTCTTCGGAAATTCTTAGTCCTCCTCGCTTTCTTCTGGAGTTTTAATTTCTCCTCAGCTTTCTTTGGAAATTCTTATACTCCTCAGCTTTTTTTCTGGAGTTTTAAAATCCCACTTTTTTTTCTGGAGTTTCCCTTTAAAACTCCTCACTTTTTTTCTGGAGTTTTTTAAAAACTCCTCCGCTTTCTTCTGGAAAATTCTTAAAAACTCCTCGCTTTTTTTCTGGAGTTTTTTTTAATACTCCTTTAGCTTTCTTTTGGATTTCTTAATACTCCCAGCTTTCTTCTGGGGTTCTTAAAACTCCCCAGTTTCTTCTTTGGGGTTTTTTAATATCCTCACTTTCTTTGGGGTTCTTAATACTTTCCTTTGCTTTCTTCGGAGTTCTTTAAAAATCCCTTTTTGCTTTTTTTGGGTTCTTAAAACTCCCAAACTTTTTTCCGGGGGCTCTTTAAAATCCTCGCTTTCTTCTGGAATTTTTAATACTCCCCCGCTTTCTTTGGAGTTTTTTAGTACTCCAAACTTTTTTCTGGGTTTCTTAATACTCCTCAGCTTTTTCGGAGTTCTTAAAACTCCCAGCTTTTCCCCTTTGGAGTTCTTAATTTTCCCCCCACTTTCTTCTGGGGTTCTTAAAACTCCTCAGCTTTTCTTTTTGGAGTTTTTAAACTACTCCTCGGGTTTTTTCGGGTTTTTTTTAAAACCCCCAGCTTTTTTCGGGGGTTCTTAATAAACCCCCAGCTTTCTTTTGGAGTTCTTAAAAACTCCCCTTTCCCCTTTCTTCTGGGTTCTTAAAAACTCCTTAGCTTTTTTTTCCCGGAGGTTTTTTTAATCTTTCCCCAAACTTTCTTTGGATTCTTTTAAAACTCCTCAGCTTTTTTTCTGGAGTTCTTAAAACCCTTGCTTTTTTCTGGAGGTTTTTTTAATTCCCCCAGCTTTTTTCGGGGTTCTTTAAAAATCCTCAGCTTTCTTCTGGAGTTCTTTAAAACTCCTTTAAACTTTTTTTGGAGTTCTTTAAAGCCCTCAGTTTCTTCTGGAGTTTTAATTTCCCTAGCTTTCCCTTTTGGGGGTTCTTAATACTCCCAGCTTTCTTCTGGGGGTTTTTAAAGCTCCTCAGCTTTCTTCTGGAGTTTTTTTAAAACTCCCAGCTTTTTTCTGGAAATTCTTTAAAACTCCTTAAACTTTCTTCTGGAGTTTTTTAAAAGCTCCTTTAGCTTTTTTTCTGGAGTTTTTTAATATCCTTTACTTTCTTCTGGATTTTAATAATCCCTTTGCTTTTTTTGGAGTTTTTTAATACTCCCAGCTTTCTTCTGGATTTTAAAAACTCCTTAGCTTCTTCTGGAGTTCTTTAATTTCCCTTTAGGGTTTTTTTTCTGGGGGTTCTTAATACCCCCTCACTTTCTTCTGGAGTTCTTAATACCCTCAGCTTTCTTTTTGACCTTTTTAATTTCTTCCCCCACTTTTTTTTAAGGGCCCTTTATAACCCCAGCTTTTTTTTTCCCGGGTTCTTGATACCTCAGCTTTCTTCCCCGGGGCTCTTAAAATTCTTCAGCTTTTTTCCGGGGCTCTTTAAAACCCTCAGCTTTCTTTCCCGATTTTTTGATACTCCTCAGCATTCTTCTGGGGGCTCTTAATAAATCCCCGCTTCTTCCCGGGGCTCTTTAAAACTTCTCAGCTTTCTTCCAGGCTTTGTACCCTCCCGCTTTTTTCCGGACTCTTTAAAACCCCCAGCTTTTTTTTCGGAGCTCTTAAAAATCCCCGCTTTGCTCCGGAGCTCTTGAAAAATCCCCAAACTTTCTTTCGGACTCTTAATACTCCTCATTTTCTTCCGGAGCTCTTAAAAACTCCCCAGCTTTCTTCTGGGGCCCTAATACTTCTCAACTTTTTTCCGGAGCTCTTTAAATAATCCTTTAACCCTTTTTTCCCGAACTCTTGTCTTCCTCGCTTTCTTCCCGGAAGGGGTTTGATATTTCCCACTTTTTTCCGGAGCTCCCAATACCCTCCCCAACCCTTTTTTCCAGAGTTTGATACTCCCCCGCTTTCTTCCAAACTCTTTCCAATCCCAAATGCTTTTATTTTTAAAAAAAAAAACTTGTGGTTTTTCCTTTTTTTAAAGTTATTTTTTTAACACTTTTTGCAACGAAAGTCTCCTAAGATTTTATTTTTTTTAGAATTTAAACCCAAATTTTAAGAAAAATTTTAAACCCAAATAAAAAATAGTTATTTTTACCCCGTTAAAAACAATGGGAAAAAACCCCCTTTAAAAAATTTAAATTTCTTAATGGCAAAACATTAATGTTGAAGAAAAACATTGTGTGGTCAAACCAAAATTTAAAGGGATAATAATACTAACCAATTAAAATCGCAGTATATTACAATCAACATTAAAAATTTTTTAATTCGCAACATTTTAAAAATCACAGAAAATACATTATAAGTAGAATGTTAGGGAAAATCGGGGACGCACTGACCAGTGGGGAAAACCCACCATATTAGTCGTCCATGTCAAAAGGGGTCGAATATCCCCCGCTGCTGTTTTTTTTTTCAAATTCCCCCTTTTTATAGTCCGTGGGGGGAGGAAATGTTTTATGATGGGCCCAGAAAAATGTTCGGGAAATGAAACTGTGAGAATAGAAAAAAATTTGTTTTTAAAATGTTTAAAAATTATTTATTGAAAATTTTTCTTCCCAAAAAATTTTAAATTTATGGGAAATGTTTGGAAAGTTTCAACATGGCGGGCAACCCAAAATTTGCATTAGATTGAAAAAATATAAAGTTTTTCCCGAATTTTAACTTAGGAAAGGGGGATTTTTTTCTACCCCCAAACTTCTCGACTTTTTTTGAAAAACACAAACAAATTTTAACAACCGTGAGGAAGACTGCATAAAAATTTGGGTACAAATTTTGGGGGATATGTGGTGTGGGGATAGATGGACTTGGTGGTGTGTGTGTGTTGTGGGTGTGTTGTGTGTGTGTTGGTGTGTGTGTGTGGTTTTTGTGTGTTTTTGTGTGGGGTGTGGGGTGTGTGCGTTGTTTTGTGTGCTTTTGTGTGTGTGTGCGGGCGTGTAAAATTTGTATTACAAAGCATATTAGGACAGGCGATCAGTGGGTGTGTTATACATAAGTATGTGTGTGTTTAGAGCGTGTTTCGTTGCTTTGTATTTAGAATGATGGTGAATCCACAGCCGGGTTGGAAAAAAAAAACAAATGAGTTTTAAAAATAAACGAGTGTGCCTACGTAACATTATTTAGGTTTCAAAACATTTAAAAACCGTTTCACAAATTAATTTAATATTAAATATTTCGTAAAATTCCCCGGATAACAACAAAAAAATCAGACAAAGTTTAAATTATTTATTGGCCGGCCCCTTGTAACTGCCGTATTAAAATACATAAAACTAATAACCCCCCCAAATAAAAAAAATTTTCAGTTTTAAACTTGTTATAGTTTGGTGGGAGGTGGCCCTACAGGGTTTAAAACCGAACATTCATCACCCCAGAATAAAACTTCATAAAACCCCACTTAAACTGCTGGAAAATTTAAATACAATAAAGTAGATAAAATTGGGTAAATAAATAGAAAATCCCAAAAAATTTACCGAGTGGGCCCGGGCCCTTTGGGGGCCCAACTGGGGGGTAGCCCTTGGGGTGGTCTAGCTGACTTTCGGTCTAGGCTTCTTGGGGGTGTAACTACGGAAAGCAGTTTCCTGCGTGTCCCCCCTTAAAATTTACCCACCTGGACCCTCTCTACCGTAGACCAGCTAAAAAGGCCCCGTTTATTGGCTAGATCCGGAGGGGGGCTTTAGCTGACTTCGGGGTACATAACCCGGGGAAGGCTGGGGGCTGGAAGATATCCTAAGGGGAAATGGGAAGGGAGGGGAAAGGGGGCCCCGGATGGTTTTTTGGGGCACATGAAACCCGGGGAAAAACGGAATTTCCCTGGGGAAGTGGGGGAAGGGAGAAATTGGGCGGACCGATGGACTTGGGTCATGGACCTGGAAAAAACGAAAGGGGCACTGGTTTTTTGAGGGGCAGACCTTGGGGAAATGAGGGGGGAATATTGAGGCGGACAGATGGACTCCTGGGCACATGGAAAACCCGGGGAAAGCATCAAAGGGAAAACAGTAAGGGGGTGGGGGGAAACCTTAAAAAACGAACCCCCGGCCCTCCACGTTTGGGAAGGTCTTTTAAACCGAGAAAAATCTGAGGGACGTGGTCGCAATTTCGATTTCTCATAAAAAAAAAAAAACTTAGAAAATTTTTGGGGAAACGAGCTTATCGAAAATTAATATTTTTTTATAACAGATGAAAAGTTCACATTTTTAGTTTATTTTTAAAAAAAGAACGCTAACATTTAAAATTTTCTGTTTAGGAGGTATTAAAATTATTAACCGAGGTATAACTTCATTTTAATCCTTTTTTTCATCTCGAGAGTTTAGGTTAAAAAAAAGACTCTCACTTATTTTAAATTTCCTTTCATCTTTCAAGGGCCCGTCATGCATAGATATGGGCCTCCCATAGTGGTTTGAGGGTCTTGTTTGGGGGGAAAAAAATGTTAGGAAATTTAAAAATGGTTGGAAAATTTTCTTGAAAATTTTAAAAACACCCTACAATTTTAGAAACTTAAACAAAACACGAATGAGCCGTTGAAGGGGTTTAGAACACTTTTATTTTTGAATTAAAAAATTATTTAAAATCCACATAAAACCTAAAAGTTTCTCACTCCCATTTTTAACCTATGTGAGTCCTTTTTTTTGGTAAAACTGTGGATTTTGGGGGTGAGTTGTGGGGGGTTAATGGTTGGGGCGTTCTATGATGAAACGGTTTTGGGAAAATGTTTACAGTGAGGGCGACTTGATGGTAAAATTTTTTGGTTGTGGCTATGGATGGATGATAGTGAGTTTAATGGTTATGGAAGGGGGGGTAGTGGTTTTTGGTGATGGGTTGTTTATGGCCAAAAAAAGGCTATACATGGATGATGGGCATTGTGATGATGGGGTATTTTTTAAAATAGTAGTGGTGATGGGTTGGGTTGTGAGCTGAGGGATGGGTGGTTGATGGTGAGCCGGGCGAGGATGGCTGGAGTTAAGGTAATGGATAGGTGATGGGGAAAAGTGGGGAGGATGGGTTTTTAGTGAGTTAGGGTTTGAAGGTTTAATGTGAATTTTGGGGGGAGATGGTTGAAGAGAGTTGTAAAGATTAGGGAGAAGATGAGTTGAAAATTTTTAGAGTTAAGATAATTTGGGAAAAATGGAAAAGTTAAGGAATGTTGTTAAATTTTTTTGGCCCCAAAAAAAATCACCAAATTAAAAAAATTTTCTGAAAAAGTTGTTTTTTGAAAAACTGTGTTGGGCACAAGGGGTGTTTCCTAAGTTTGTTTTTAAATTTTTATTGTGTTGTGTCCCCGAGTTTGATGTTATCCTTCCTTATATCCCCCTACCCCCAAACATCCTTTTTAAACCCATACCAGATCATCCTTATATCCCCTACCCCATATCCCTTTTATCCTTATGTCCCCCTCCTTTTTTTGATTTTAATATACACTGCATCTTTTAAAAAAGTTTTCCCAACTAAAATATTTTAAGTT
>NC_069470.1:28401176-28421208 GCF_026875155.1 Cherax quadricarinatus
GAAAGGCTCTGGAAAAAGGGTTAAGGAGTGACAAGAGTTCTGGAAGAAAGTTAAGGGTTTAAGACTCCGGAAGAAAGTTAAAAAGTATTGGGTCTGGAAGAAGATGAGGATTTTAAGAGCTCCAGAAAAAAATTTTGAGGGGATTAAGAGCTCCGGAAAAAAGTGAGGAGTATTAGGAGTCCGGAAGAAAGTTGGGGAGTATTAAGTGCTCCGGAAGAAAGTTGGGGGGTTTTAAAGGCTCCGGAAGAAAGCGGGGGAGTATCAAGAGCCTAGAAGAAAGTTGAGGAGTTTTAAAAAATCCAGAAGAAAGTTGAGGATATTAATCGGGAAAAAAGTTGAGGAATGACAGGAGCCGGAAGAAAGTTGAGAGTTCAACAAATTTTTAAACATTCGGCAAACACAAATATTTACTATGAGTCAGTAATTGCATTTTGGCAAATTTTTCATTAAATTTTACGAAATAATAAAATAACAAGAAAGAGATGAATTTATCCGGTAAAAAAAAGTAAATAATTTTTTGTCTTGTTGGAAACAACATAACAAACAAGTAAAAAAACATGAATGTGGAAAAAAAGTTTTTGAAGACAAATTTAATACATAAATGTTGGGGTTTGCGGTTTGCGATTCCAGGTTGTTTGACAGAGAACATAAAAAGGGAGGAACACTGAAAAGGGGCCAAGGGCCCATACAGGCAAGTCTTTTAAAAAAATGACTCTACCATAGCTACCAAAAAAATTTACCTTCGTACCCAATGACACAAATCAAACCCACCCCCTACCATCATATATTTTGTCCAATCTCTTTTAAGCCCTCCCAAAAGCCCCTACTCGTCACCCTAGGGGAAAGTTTGTTCCCGCTCTACAACTCTGTTAGAAAACCCAGTACTACCTGGTCCTTTCTAAATTAAATTTATCCAACTTTAATCCATTATTTCTGTTTTTTACCTGGTTCGACCCCCTAAATTTTTTTTAAAAACCCCTTTTGTTTATCCCTTCCCCATTATACACTTAAATTATATCTACCCTCATTCAAAATCTCTCCCGAGGTGGAGTTTTAAGGCTTTAACCCATCTTATACGGGGATTCTTACGCGTAAATCGTTTTAGTCATTCTTCTCTTATTTTCCCCCAATGAGTCTATACCCACCCTTAAAAGAAGACCAAAATAAAGAGCAAAATAAAAATGGGCCCCTAGTGATGTATAGAGCGTAAAATAACTTTTGAAATTCTGTTACTTATACTTCTTGAGATAAATCCCCAGTAATCTGTTAGCCTTGTTTCGCCCCTAAGGCATGCGTCTTGGCTTTGATTTTGCTTTCCATGACCCCAAGTCATGATAAATTTGTAGTACATAATAAGTATTTAGTAGTTAGTTTAATATAATAGTAAATTTTAGTATAGGGGTAATAGTGTACTAGTAGTAATGGTAATAGTAGTACTAGTAGTAATGGTAATAGCAAAAATGTTAATTCTTCAGTGTTAAGTTTTTTCCTTTAAATATTCATGAATGTTTGTGGCACAAAGGTAAAAAAATTTTTTCGCTTTTTCAGGTCGACTTTATTTTGGAAGGTTTGGAATATGTAAAAAATTTTTCATCTTTAGCTGTGTGACTCCTTGTCAATGTGACGTAAGATGCGTGGGGTGGGGAGAAAACCTTTCCGTATATAAAATTCCCTCATCTCTACAGACAGTGCAAAGGTAGCTAGAATGTAGGTATTCCTTCTCAGAGATAGCCTGTATACACCCTTCTTATGCCTTCTACAATAATCCAAACATTAATGGATTAGGGAAAGAAAGTCTGTTTAAGGCAAACCCACAAATATTCGAGTGAGTAAGTGTAAAACATACTCTTATATTGTTCATTATTTAATTCAACTCAGACATGAAAGGGAGTTTAAATAAGGGCTTGATATATTAGCATACAGGGGATCGCAGCCAGGACTGTGGGATCGAGTGGTGGTGTTCTTTGCTCTTACCAGGTCCAAGCCCATAACATGCAAAGTGATTTTCCCTCTTTACTGTCTTGCTGTTGTTAATAAAATCAATTGTCACAGTTTAGTGAATGTCTTTGTGAATGGAGTTCCGCACATCTTTCTCATTCAGGAAAAAAATGTAGAGAGTTTGGTAAAATTTTGGTTATTTGGTTTTGTAATAGATTCGTAAAAATTTATATATTGTATAAAAAATCACCAATTTTCGTTCCTCTTTCTTTATGTTGTTATGTTCTCATGGTTAATAGTGTAGTTGGTGAGTGAACATCGGCCTAGTAGGGTGATAGAAGCTAAAACCTGGGTAATTTCAAATTTAGGTTGGATAAATCAGAGTGAGAGGGGCTGGATTTGAATCGGGCTTTCACATGAGGTAAATAGGATAAACAAAAGGTTATTGACTAGGGTTAGCATTATTCTGTTAGGGGTTGGATATGTGAAGACGTGCCTAGTATGGGGACCAACAGGCCTATCGCAGTGTGTTCCTCCTTTCTTCGTTCCTACATCAGTTAGCATCAGGAACATCAAACACTGTTTAGGTAGGATGTTAGTGTAAACAAAATTTCTTCCTGGTTAATAAACATGACTATCCGTATTTGTGCAACTTCCAATTCAATTGCGGATATACAAAGATTAATTAATAAGATTGAATGTTCACTTTTTTTTGTTGAACATTGCAAATGTATCAGGCACTGGTGACAAATTATTTAAGGTAGCAAGTACAGAGCGACCATAGAGGAACATTCCCTTGAATTTAATTTACAAATAACGTTGCTTAAAGAGAGTGTTTCAGCCTAATTAAGTTTCCAAGAAATCAGTTTTCACTTTGCAGAACCAAACTGATTAATTTACGGTTGGTCAACGTTTCGCTTGTTTTTCAACGTCTCCTTCCTCAGCACTGACTCCACGAAAATTGCACTGGCCCGGAGAGTTTTACGATTCTTCGCCATGGGTTCCAACCCCACCTGTCCCATTGGTATTTCTTCCTCCTCCTGACTGCAGTTGCTATTTCGTACAAACTCAATATCAAAGTCGAATTTATAACTAGGACAAATAGGTCATGAATATTGTTGCTAGATAAGCGCGAGAGTAACAAGAATATAAACCACTGACTCAAGAGAATGAGCAGTGACACTGAAAATATGCTGAAGCAACTGTCCGCGTGAAACATATAAATTAGTAGAGCGTAGAACATAATTTTATTTGAATGGTAAAGTTTGTCAATGTGTAATTTAAATTTTGATTTGTAAGTTACAAGATAGCCACTATCAAGCCGAGCTTTGTGGGCAAACACTAATCTTAATACATTGTAACTAATTAAAACTAGATAAGATATTATTACATAGTAATTATTACTTAAAACTATAACATAAAATAGTGGTTACCTGTTTTACAATTTGTTTGGACTTTAATAAATCTTATGTATACTTAATACAAAATTCTAATTTACAAGGAAGTGCTGCAGGTGGTAATGTGTATTGAGTGAATGGCAGAATTAAAAGCCAGGATGGTCACGTGATATAAAACTAGCAGTAGATGTTTGTTGATTTCTTTAATATTGTGAGATAAGATGATTTTTTAGCAGAGCCCCTAAATTTATAAGTTGTATGGGGATTCTTGGGGGACTTGTTCCGGCTAGCAAGTTCCAGATCTTTGGACGCCTTTTAAGGCATAGCGTTCTGCGATTAGTGAGAGTTTTATCGAGGGATGTTGAAAAGGGCCTTACGCCTTGTATCGTGCCTTGCATTCTGTTTGTAACTGTCGAAGAGTAGTTTTAGGGAGGGTTTACAGTGGTAGTTTTAAAGTTTGTATATGTAGTAGGCACAATAATAAGTGTTATGAGACTTTGTATATTTAGCAAGTTGAGTCTTTTGAAAAGTGGTTGTGTGTGCTGTCTAGGCAAAATGGAGCTGGTTATCACCCGACAGCAGCTTTTTGTTGGATTATTAAGGGTCTAAGGTGATTGGCTGTGATAGAGCCCCAGGCACAGTATCATAGGTGAGGTAAGGATATATTAGGAGTGGTACCAAGGTAGGAGCAGTAGTTTGTGGTACATAATAGGCGTATTCTTGGAGTAAGGATTCTACTGATTTGGAAATTTTCTTGGTTTTGTGTATGGGTAAGGACTAAAATTTATGATTAACAGTCAAGAGACGACCAAAATTTTGCCCTCCGTGTGTCGTGTATAGGGAAACCATTTATCAGTATGTTGAGTTGAATATTGAGGCTCTGTTGCCAGGAAGAGTCCTAAGCATGAAGTAAGTTTTTTCTATGTTAAGTGTTGAGTTTGTTGGTCATTCATCCAGTATATATCTTTAGCCAGTTCATGGTTTACAGTATTTCAAGCACAGACTGAGTCTGAATGGGAGTAGACATATGTAGTGTAATCTGCGAATGAACTGCTGAAGGGAGTTGGGATGCATTGGGGAGATCATTGATGTAGATGGGAAAGAGGAGTAGGGCCTAGGACACTACCTTGGGAGTACTCCTACAGCTACAGGGTTGGGATACGGAGTAGACTCCTTACTGGCTTGTCTGTCGTTAAGATAGGATTTTAGGTAGTCAAGAGAATGTCCTCTTATGCCGTAATGATTCAGTTTGAGGTGCAAGAGATTGTGGTCAACTGTGTCAAACGCTTTTCTTAGGTCGACAAAGAGCCCCAGAGGATATTTATTCTTATCGAGAGCTGTGTATAATAGGTCAAGCATTTGTATAATAGCATCATTCGTGCTTTTCTTTGGCCTAAATCCAAACTGGCATGGGTTAAGTATGTTGTTGGATGTAAGGTAGGAGTAAAGTCGCTTGTGTATTTTTTTTCAAATATCTTGGAAAAGTTTGATATGGGTCTGTAATTGGCAAGTTTGATATGGGTCTGTAACTGTTCAAATCAGTTGGATCTCCACCTTTGTGGATCGGGGTGACCCTTGCTGTCTTGAGTATGGATGGTAAGGTTGAGGAAGCTATAGATTTGTTAAACATTGTTGCAATAATGGGCGACAGTTTTGGTGCAACTTTTTTATATATGAATGGTGGCAAGTTATCTAGATCACCTGATTTGTTTTTTAATGATTTAATGATAAGTGAGACTTCAGTGGGATTAGTTGGAGCTAGGAATAGAGTGTTTGGATAGTTGCCAGTGAGGTACTCGCTCGGATGTGTATTTTAGCTAGGAATTTGGCTAGCTAGCTTTGAACCTACGGTAGAGAAGAAGACATTAAATTTGTCGGCCGTGTCTATAGGTTGTATGTGAGGTTCATCTGGTTTAGTTAAGTCTATCTCTCTATTTCCAGTCGGTTTTCTTGAGCCCAAAATTTTGGAGAGGATTTGCCAGGTACTTTTCATGTCACCTTTCATTTCACTTAATCTATTTTCATAATACAGTTGCTTTGATTTATGTATTAGTTTTGTTAGTATTGATGTGTATCTTTTAGTAAATTCTTTAGTAATTAAGCCTAATCTGAACTGCTTTTCAATTTGGTGTTTTTTATTAATAGATTTGAGGATACTTCTAGTTAGCCATGGGCTGTTTAGCCTCTTTTCTGTTATTGGGCAATGTTTATTGTAGAGGTTTAGGGTTTCATGTAAAAAAAAATTTGATATCTTTATCGATATTATTACTGTCATTTAGTTCTCTCTGCCAATCAATGGCACCTAGAGCAGGCGAAATGAGACCTTTCTTGTTTCTTGAGGCAGTTGGTTATGAGAAAGGTAGGATAGTGGTCTGTGGTATTATCTGTGGTAATACCTGCCTGTAGTGGGGATATTATGTTGGTCCAGATATGGTCGAGTAACGAGGCACTAGTGCCAGAGACTCTTGTTGGCTTTGTTATAGTGGGTAGCAATAAGCTTTTGTTCATAGCATTTGTGAAATCAACTACTGGAGGGTCGGTTGCTTGGATAACTTTGATGTTGAAATCTCCTGCTAGTATCAGATGGTGTTTATTCAACTCTGACTCAGTTATCATGTTTCTAAGGTTATTGCTAAAAGTGTAAGTGTTTGAGTATGGTTGTTTGTAGACTGCACCAACTGCTATAGGTTTCTTAAGTGTTCTTGTTGTGAATTTAGCTATTATATATTCACCGTTTTCGTCCCATACATTAGTTGATTTCACACATTCTAGTTCATCAGAGTAATAGATGGCAGTGCCTCCTGATTGGTCGGGCCTACAGTTATGTATGGCTGTGTAACCAGGTATGGTAAATATGTCTGTCAGATCTTGTCTGAGCCAGGTTTCAGTAATAAATGAAAATTTATAGTAGCATTTAGAGACTTAAGTAGTGCAATCAGATTCTAGTTTTTACTAAATTTCTAATTTAGTTGGCGCGATTTTCTTGCTGCCAAAAGGGTATTTGCCTGATAGCATGTAGGAATGGCAATTACTGTTTGGACTAGTGTGCTGTTCAATAAGGGGTTGATATCGGGATCAAAACTTACATTCAAAGGGGTACGGGGGAGAAATAGCCGTTACAATTTTTTAAAGAAAAAAAAGCCCAAAGAAATTATGTTAAACCCAAAATTAAAAACTTATGAACAAATTTAAAACCAAAACCCCTTTATAAACTTATAACTAGATATTTAATTTAAATCTAAAAAAAAAAAATGGAGCTACTGAAAATTAAAAAAAACACTTAGTACCTTTGATTATTTCAAAGTTAAAGTAATGTTTTAAGTATGGTTAGCACCTTAAATAGTGCTTAGGTGTCTTAAGTAGTTGGACTTTAAATTCCCGCTTTTTAAACAGTCATAAAAATGGATTAAAATAAGGGTAAATTCTACTAAACTACAAACTGAAATGGTTGAAAATGTGTTAGATATGATTAAAAATTTCAGTCAAACCATGAATGAGGGGAAAACATGCAGTTTTGATTTTGCATTTAAAACCACGACCCCGGTTGAAAATTTTTAAAACCACATAATCCCATCACATTGTCCTCATCGCTTTTGGGGGCCATGTGGACGTGTGCGAAATGCTCCTAAACAGCGGTTTTCGCACAGTTTTCCTTTTTTTGAGAATAAAAAGGCGGTCGCGGGGCGCCGTGTGAATACAGTCGTGTTAAATGGGTTCTGGCACGCTTACCGGTTCAACATCAGGTTTTATTCCAACGATCATCGGTGAAGTATATGGCATACCGAAGAGGAATTGAGGGGAAGCATCAATGGAGTTACTAGAATTTTCATTTTTTAAGGATGCGGTAATATTCCACTCGTTAAGAATATCATAGAAGGGGAGGCCGGAAACTGCAGGGGAGGTATGCCTTCGGATTTTTCAAGCTACGTGACGGGGGTAAAATGAGGAAGTGCCGTTTGAAGCAACGGGGCATAGGGTAACGGTTTCCAAATTAGGGAAAGATCCACGCGGGGAAATTGGGGAGTGGGGAAAAAATGGCCCGTATGTGGGGTTGCCTGAAGGTTTTCTTTTACCTGAAGATGACTTTACGGCATCGCCCTTCGTACGTACAATTGGACGACTTCAAACCCAGGTCTTCGTGTGTTATGCGGGACAGGGGAAACTTGCAGATTGTGGGGTCTTTGATCAAGGGCGGTAAATCCCACAGAAAGGTAGGGGGAGGGAATACATATCATGCTGGAAATTTTCAAAACAAGGCACAGCCGTGTGGGAGGAGGGCGGTCGCACGACAGGCCCCTGACATTTGGAGTAGGAGGTCGAAAAAGGGAGGGGGAAATAAAACCATGTGTCACTTCCCCGTTGGTGGGGCCTGTAAAAGTCAAGAGGAAAGAAATGATGGTGTGCAGAGAAACAGGAGGGGATTGCTGGAGGAGGTTTAAACTCCTTTCTAAGTGAGGTGGGGGCACTCTGGGGGAATGGGGAGGGGCCGAAACGTGGGAGACATCACCATGTTTTAGTGCCTGGGAGACTTTGTGCATAATGGAACGGTGCACACAGTTGTGGCTGAGTACCGGGGGGGGTGGAAATGTGGAAGTGTGTGGTGAAGGGGGTTCCCAAGCGAAGCTGGAACGTCGGAATGGACGCGTCCTAACTCCAGGGCAGAGGTCAGGGAAAAAGCGGGGAAAAAAAGGAATGACCCACGGGGAGGGGGGGGAAAGGGGGTAATGGGGAGATGAGCGTTAAAAGGACTTTGGGGGGGGTTTGGGGGGTTTGGTCGGGAAAGGTCCAAAATGGGGAAGGGGAGGGGAGGGGAAACCCGCCACTTTTACAGTAATTAAAGGGTTTGTGACGATTAATGTAATGGTTTGAGGCTAAAGGGAAAAGAGTGTGGAGGGAATGGTTTTTAAAGGGGGTAACATAGTGTTTTTTTACAAAGCAAAATTAAAGGGTTGGTTGTAAATTGCTGCTGAAAGGATTCAGTTGTATTAAGTGGGTTTTAAGTTTAAAAGGGGGTGGGGCGTGGCTGTAAGGAAACGTCCCTTACGTTTTTTGCGGGGGAAGGGGGAAGGTGATTGGGACGGAGAGTGGGGAGAGATAAGTATGTTTTATGGGGGTTTTATAGCCAGCAAGCGCATGTTGGTTAAAAGAAAATTTGTACAGAAGTTTTGATGTACCTTCAGGGTTTTTACCTTTAGTCACTGTCAGGGGGGAGCTGAACGGTATAAGGGGGGGAGTGGGCCAAGGGGGGGGGGGGTGGTGTTAGGCGAGCTACCATTTTTTTTTGCAGTGTGGAGGTTAGGGATGTTGGGGAGGAGTGAAGGGCGAAATAGTTTTTTCTTTTTTTGGCTTTATAGCAATCTGGATGGGACGGCATGTTTAAATAAAAGTTCTTGGAATTGAATGCGGACTTGTGAAGAATGAGGGGGAGGTGGATTTTGGAGAAGGGTGGGAAATTTAGGGGGGTATAGCGAGGGGAGCGATCAAATTGAATGGGGGGAAAGGTAGAAAAAAACCCAGGTATAGGGGGTTTTATAAAGGAAGGGACGGCGGGAGGGAGGTGGAGGATGGGATTAAAAAAATTATTTAGGTATCAGCCAATGAGTTTTAGGGGGGGGGGGGGGGGGCAGTATGGAAAAATAGTGCAGCTCAGAGGGGGTTGGCAGAGATACATAATGAAAGTTTGACAGATGGGGTAAGGGCGAGAATGGGGAGTGCTGGGGGGGAAAACCTTCAGGTATTTTTTTGCGAAGTTTTAGGACGGGGCAAAAAAGAGTCAACTATTTTAAACTTAGAGGTTAGTGAATTTGGGAGGATTAAAGGGGAAAGGTAATCCCAGGGGGAATGAGTAATTATGTGATTATTGGCCCAAAAAAAAGGGGAAAAAGGGGGGGAAGGGGGAATGATTTTCGGGAAGTGTGGGGGGGGGGGGGCATGTTTTAGGGACTGGCGGGGGAGATGGTGGGATGGACGGAGTGTTCTAGGGAAAAGTGGAAGAACAGTGTTAAAAACTTAAGTACTGGAAAGGCCCGGGAATAGATGCGAGTTCGAATGATTTTTTAGGGGTCAAGGGAAAATCATATTAAGGACGTCTATGAAAGAATAAATTGTATTTTAAAGGGGAAAGGGAAAGTTAGGAATACACAGGGACAGGTGTGGTTGTGTTGGTAAGGAAAAAAAGCGGAGGAAAGAACACTGAGTGCTCAGGGCTATATCGTTAAAATGTGAAACTAAAAGTTTTTTGCGAAGATAATGGGAAATAGGAGAAAAAGGTGTGGTTTGGGGTATACAAAAGGGCCAGTAAGTTTCTGGGACAAAGAGAAAGAGGGGCATGGGCGCATTGGGGAATTTTTTGGGGGGTTTTAAAGGGAGGGGGTTTTTAGGTATTGATGGGAGAATGCAAATGATTGTTTAATGGGGATTTTCTGGGGCTAGTTTGGACGTTGGGTTTCGGGACGGAGTATAAAGGGGGTTTGTACCCCTGTTTTTCTGGGGGGTTTGGGAAAAGTCAAATAAATGGTGTTGGTGGAATTGTGGAAATGGAAAAAGGGCTGAGGAAGGGTGCCTTTGTCTAAATTTTTGCGGGCATACAGCCCCCCTTTTTATGAAAAGTTGAGGGGGGGAGTTAAAATGGGGGGGGCAGGATTCAATGGGGTGGTAGGATTGTGATGTAAAACTGTACTGATCAGGTGTGGAAGGATTGAGAACGATAGGAAGGGTTTTGGGAAATGTTTGGGGGGGCAGGAATGCTGAAAACAGAGCGAAAATGTGCTTACTAAAAATGGGTTCGTGGGGGGGGGGTGGAAGGGGGTTGGAGTTTGGGGGGAAGTGGCGACCCGGTTTAAAAATTTGTGGAATTTATATATGGCTGATGAGTAGGAGGCTCGACGAGGGGGTGGGGGTTGGGGGGAAAAAAGGGTATGAACAGAAGGAGCCTAAGGGCAGATGTTCCTTACTACAAACGTTTTGCTAAATACTTTGGTCTATTAAAGTGGGGTATTGCGTAGTGTACCCTTTTAAAGGGGGTGCAGGAATAAATGAGATCAGAGGGGGGTTACTTTATGGGGGGGTTTTGGGGGCGTGGCTCGTAAACAGGGGGGAAATGTCAAACTTATTAGAGGAGGAGGGGGACTTTTGGCGCTGGAGTCGAGAAAAAGGCACTGTAGTAAAACAGAGGTTTGTGGGGACGGGGGGTGAGGGGGGTAAAATTAGAAGGGTGTAAGGATGGCGAACGTGGTGGTGGGGAAAGGACTTACTGAATGTGAGAATTACTAAGATTGTTTTAGTGGTTGGGAAAAGGCAAAAAAAACTTAGGGTCGGACGTTGGTGGATGATGAGAAAACGGAAACCTGCAGAGGGTATGGGGTGTCCCCCTTGTTGATTGGGGAAAAATATGGAATGTTTCAGAAAGTTAAGTTGATGCCGGGGGTGAGAGAGTTGGTTTATGATTTATAATGGGAATTTTAGCTTCAAAGACGCATTGCGCGTAAGGGGTTTGGAAAGGAAAAGCGCTGTGATAATTTAATGAACGGAAACAGTTTTCACGCCTTTTTAATTTCTGTGAAGAGTTGGGGGGGGGGGTCCTATAGTTGGCAAGTTTTTCAGATTTTTGAGTGGGGTAAAGAGAGATTCTGCGAGCCCTAACTTTTGAGATACGAGAGTCTCTGGGACGTGAGAGGGGCTATTTGTACGGGGGGGATTTCCTGTTTTTTTTTTGGGAATGGGGCACAAGGGGGCGGGGGTTTTGAATTAGGGCATTTTGCGGCGGGTATATATCAAACGGTCGCGGGAAAAACCTTTAGGGGAACAGGGAAAACTCTTTTTCCGGGATTCATACCGCAACTTACATTCGGCAAGCAATTTATATTTAAGAGACTTTTTTTTCTCTTTGGGGAAGTCACTTAGTTTTTTGAGGGGGGGGGCGCTTGATGAAAGGTTTTCGAGAGAGATTGTGTGGTTTGTTTGTCAAGTATGTTCGTGTAACGGTTTGTAAAGCCCTTTTTGTACATTTTTACTTTTTTGTACTTAAAAAAAAGAGTTTTTAAAAGGAGAGCTCGTGAGAAGTTCATTCTCAAGATGGAAAAAGAAATGTTTTTGGAACTTTTGATTATACCAACTCTTGTTTTATTGGGGGTGTCCCCCCAGTTAATTTTGTGTACTTCGGGATATTTTAAGAAAAAAGTGTTATTTTAAAAAGAAATTTATTGACATTTTGTTTCCGCATAATTATAATTCCTCAGTGTCATTTGAACTTCTTACAATCCGTCATATTGTTAAATTGGGTATTCTTCCATCAGGGTTTTTTTCCCGGTAACGTAAGCATAATGGCAGTTTACGTTGGGCCCTTTGGGTGGTAGAGTTTTAAAGGGGATGGTCGGTAGGTGTTTAAAGGGGGAACTTGTATTTACTAAACGTGATTGGGGGGTTGTGTTCGATGGTTTATAGGAAACTGTGTTTTAATTTGTCTGTAAGGTTATTGTCAAAGGGAAAAATTTAACTCTTTTTTTGGGAATCCATGTTTGCATGGAAATTTTATCCCCTCTGAGCATAGTAGTTGGTACTTTCTTTTGACTTTTTGTTCAATGATTGAAAATTTAAATGTTTTTACATAGATAGATACAGGCCCGGGATATCCGTTTTATATAGTAGTTATTATGGGGGGGCGAATGGGGGGTTTTTTTTTTAGGGTTATTAGAGGTCTTTAAAAATTTTTGTTATGGTAGGAGAACCTTTGGCCCGAGCTCTTACCCCTTTTTGGGGTTTTGGAGGTTGTAGGGCCTAGGTCCTTAAATGTGTATTGCAACAGTCAGAATGTTGTCAGGGAAATATGTGTACTGTGTTTTATTTTTTATTGTTGGGATACCTGTTTGTTAGGGCGATGTTTTTCTTTTTAAATTTTTTATATTTGAATATGAGGGTTTTTAAATAAAAAAAAAAAATGTAGGGATGTGGCATCAAAACTTTAAAAAGTATTGAAATAATTGAAGGAATTTTGCTAAAAGGAAAGAATTAGCAAACTTGTTTGAGAGATGATTTAAAATTTTGTGGGAAGGTGAAAGCAAGTGAAACCTTTGGATCTAACGAACAACCCCTTTGGGGGTATTTTGTGACTAAGGGGGGTAATGAATTGTGAAAGTGTATATAGACGATTTAAGGCTTTTGTCTTTATAGGGAGATACTAACAGGGTTAGGTACAAACTGCTTATAATAAACATGATACTGAAAAATTTTGTTTATTTAGTTTTTCATATCAGTATCTGCATATTGGGGAAAAAAGTTTTTAGTTACAAATAAGTTAAGGGGAAGATTTTGGGGCCCACGTTGTGTGGCCAAGGGTTTCTAATCCTGCCTTTGCAGTTTTGAGTGATGTCAACAAGGTAGGGGTTAGTGTTTTTTGGGATTGGTTTTAAAAATTTTGGGATGTTGTAAATTGGAAAGTTTAACTTTGGTGATTTTTTGGGAAAACATTTTTAAGCTTGTGTGCATTTTTGTATATTGAAAATTTTTAAAAAAAAAAAAAAAAAAAAAACTTCCGTTTTCCCCTATGGAAGGGGCAAGTCTTTTTGAAGACCCCCCTAAATTAATTGAGAAAGTCAGTAGATTTTCCTTTGGAAAAAACCAACGGTGAATAGGGTTTTTTCCTTTAAATGTGCTCTGGGAAGGGGTTTTAAATGTGTCATGTTGTTGAACGGATTCAGTTTCAGTGAGACTTTGGGTTTGTTTCGTGCCTTCTGGTGTTGATGACTGACTTTCCAAAAAGAAAAAAAGAAGAAGAGTTTAGCTACTGTAGAATTAACACCATTTTTTGTTAAGTTATTACAGTACTCCATATCATACTACTACTAATTAAAATTTTTATCATTTCATTACTATACTACATTAATATTTCTACCGTCACATTACTACTACTATATTAAAATTACTACCGTCATCATTTTACTATTCATTAATATTTCTAAACCGCCTTTCTACTACTATCATTAAATTATACCCTCATCATTACTATCTATCATTATATTACACCTCATCATTAATTTCTATCATTAATAATACTACCATTTCAACTATGCACTACACTATCAACACACTACTATAATCATTACTAATACTATTAACATTACTACTACGTTATCATTTCACAACTACATTATCATTTTTACTACTAGTATTATCATTCTACGTACTTTTTCATTTACTACTACTATTTCTTACTACTACTACATTATCTTTACTACTACTACTACTGTTATCATTACTACTACTACTACTATTGTCTTTTAAATACCTATTATCTTATACTACTCTTTTAACATTTACTATATTATTATATTACTATTCTAATTAAAATTACTATACTACTATTATCATTACTACTATACTCGTTATCATTACTCACTCTACATATTTCATTACTAAATATATCATTATCTTACTAAAACTACTACTAAATTGTCTTACTCTAAACTATATATTTCTACTATACTGTTATCATTCTACTACTACACTATTGTCATTACTACTACACATAATTTTTTTCACTACTACTACATTTTCATTATATACTACTATTTCATTATACTCTACAATCATTAACACTACTTTTAACATTATACTACTACTAATGTTTTTTATCAGTTAGTCTGGGAATATCCACCAGGAAACACATTGTTTCCCAAATTTTCTAATAAAAAATTTTCTCCAAATCTGCACTTACAATCTCATGTTTAGTTAATTGTTTTGTGAGGAAACTTCGTAACTGGTACACCTTACTGACAGTCATGAGGGTTACATAACTGGTAACCCACTGAAGCCTGAGGTTTACATAATGGGAACCTTACTGACAGTCACTGGTGTTACTAACTGGAAACACCTTTCTGACAGTTACTGAGGGTTTCATAAATGGTAAAAACCCCCCAGACGTCACTGAGGGTTACATAATGGTAAAACCCCTTTCTGACAGTCACTCAGGTGTTAATTTTAAAGGTAACACCTTACTGACAGTCACTGAGGCGTTACATAATGGGAACACCTTACTGACAGTCACTGAGGTTTACAAACGGCAACCCTTACTGACATCACTGTGGTGTTACATAAATGGGAACCCTTACGACATCCCGAGGTGTTACTAATGGGAACACCTTACTGCAGTCCCTCAGTGTTACATAAAGGTAAAAACCCTTATGACATCACTCAGGGTTAAAACTGGTAACACCTTACTGACAGTCCTCCCGGGGTTTTAAAAACTGGTAACACCTTACTGACACACTGAGGTGTTACATAACGGGAACACCTTACGACAGTCATCAGGTTTTACATAACTGGTAACCCTTATGACACACTAGGTGTTACATAATGGTAAACCCTTTCTGAAAATCACTCAGGTGTTTCTAACTGGTAACACCTTACTGACAGCACCAGGTGGTTTTAAAAACTGGGAACACCCAAAATGCAAACATCAGGGGTTTAATTTTCAAAAACGGTTCCCGAGATTAGCATTTTTTCATAAAAGGGGGAAGGGAAAATTCTGAAAGGGGCGTGTGTGTGTGTGTGTGTGTGTGGTGTGGTTGTGTGTTGGTTGGTGTTTTGTGGGGTGTGGTGGTGTTTTTGTGGGGTTTTTGTGTGTGTAGTGTGTATGAGTGTGGTTGTGTATTGGGGTCTAGTGTATTGTGTGTATGTTGTGGAGGGTGTGTGTGTGTGTGTGTGTATGTGGTGTGTGGTGTGGGGGGGGGGGTGGGGTGGTTTTGGGTGGGGGGGGTGGTTTTGGGGGGGGGGTGGGGGGGTGGGTGTGTTGGGGGGGGTTGGTGTGTGTATTGTGTTTTGTTTTTGGGTGTTTGGGTTTTTTGTGTTTTGTGTTTTTTGTGTGTGTGTGTGTGTGTGTGTGTGTGTTGTGTGTGTGTGTGTGTGGGTTTTGTGTGTATGTGGGGGGTTGTGTGGGGTTTTATGTGTTATTTGTGTATGTGGTGGGGTTGTGTGTGTTGTGTTGTTGGTGTGTTGTGTGTTTGTGGGTGTGTGGTGTGTGTGTTGTGTTGTGTGTGTGTGGTTTGGGGTTTAAGTAAGTGTTGAAAAGTTGGTATGGTGTGTTGGGTGAATTGTGTGGGTGTTTTGTGGTGGGGGTTTGGTGTTTGTAAAAAATTATGTGGGGGTTTATTCCCCCAAAAATTTAAATAAAATGTTAGAAATAAAGTAAAAAACCCGCAAAGTGACAATAAACTTGAAAAAACCCGTAAAATGAATAAGAAAAAGTAAAATAATGGGAAAACCCAAATACCCCAACAAAACAAAACATCAAACGACACAAAAAAAAACAGGGAACACAAGAAAAATGAAAAACATAAACTGTAAAACAGAAACAGTACATAACAAAAAAGAAATAAATAAACAAAGAACAACAAAAACTAGACTAACAAGAATAACAATCAAAATATATAAAAAAAATGAAAACAAGGGAAAGTACAAAACAAAAAAAAAGTTTAATTAACAAAGACCAACAAAAAGCAAAATAATAACAAAAAACAATACAAAAAATTTAAAAAAAAATTTTCTGGGGGGAAAAACACCCAAAAATTTTTCCCAATTATCTCATTTTTAAACTAATCCCTTTTTTTTTAAAAAGTACCCAAAAGTAAAAGGGAAGAATAAACAAAAAAAAAAAGTAAAATTAATTTTTTTAATTTAAAAAATTTTTTTCTGGCCCCGTTGTTTCTTCAAACCCACATTTTTATAAGTTATCTCCCCTTTTTAAATCATTTCCCCTCCCTTTTCGTTATTTTTAAAAATAAAATTTTTTCAATTTTTGTTTTTGGGGAAGAATAAGAATAAATTAAAAAGGGGGATAAAATACCAAAAATTTTTTTAAAAATTAAAAAAGAATAATTTTTTGGGTTTGTTTTCTGTTGTTCTTTTTCTTACTTTTTTTCTGTTTTTAAAATTTAAACTTTCCATCGATAATTAAAAAACCTAAAAAAAACATAAAAATTTTTTTAAATTTTTGGTTTGGGAAGACAGGGACATAGGCCCCAAATATCAATAAGTGGAAAAAAAAATAAGAAAAAGTTTTTTCCCGAATTGGGGTTTGGTAAGGACAAAATTTTTTTTGTTTTTGTTTTGGGAGTTAAAAGTCTTTGTTTTTCTTGTTTTGTACGGTACCTGTTTTGTCCCCTTTTGTTTTTTTAAAGGTCAAACTGTCTTTTTTCCGCGTTTCTGGTACAGGTACAACGGCCCCTTCTTTGTTTTTGGACATAAAAACGTCCCTTTTTCCTGCTTTGTTTCGGGACAGGTTTAAAACTGTCTTTGTCCCTTTTGTTTTTTGGGACATTCACAACTGTCTTTGCCCTGTCTTTGTTTCTGGTACAGGGCACAACTGTCTTTGTCCCGTCTTTGTTTCTGGTACAGGTCCCCCAACTGTCTTTGTCCCCTTTTTTGTTTCTGGTACGTCCCAAACAATGTTTTTTTGCTTTGTTTTGTTTAAATAAAAATTGTTTTGTCCTTCCCTTTTTTTTTCAAAAACCCAAATTTTTCTTGTCTGCGGTTGGAAAAAAACAAAAATTGTTTTTCCGTTTTTTTTTCGGTAAAGGCCCCAGTGCCCTTCTTTTTTAAAAAAGGTTTAAAACTGCTTTCCTTTTTTGTCTCTGTACGTAACGCTTTTCATTTAAAAATTTTTTTTAAAAAGGGGAATATGGTTTTAAGTAATAAATTTGGGGTTTTGGGCATTTTAATTTTTTTGTTTAAAAAAAACATTTTTGGGAAATTTTGTGGGAAAAAGTTTTTAGGAAAAAGCAAATAAAAGATCAAATGGTGCAGAGTTAAAAAAGTCAAGGAGAGGGGAATATAAAGTGAGAATTTAACCCCAGTTCAGGCCCTTAATTTTTTGAATAACTGACTTTCCGTGAGGGTGACATCAAAAGATTAAAGGGGATGAGATTAAAGTTTTTTCCAAATTTTACTTTTGATTTTTTGATTAATAAAAGTTTTGTAAAATTAAAAAAAATTGTAATGTTGTAGGTGTTTAAAACCTTGTCGGTTTTTTCCCCTTTTTTTAAAAAATACAGTGAAAACAAAGGGCGAAGAAATTGGCGGGTTTTTGTGTTGGTGTGTGGGGTTGGTTTTTGGATGTTTGTATGGTTGATTGGTGGGTGTTTGTTGGGTGATGGTTTTATGTTTTTTTTTGTTTTGGGTTTTTTTTGTATTGTGGGTTGTGTAGGGGTTTGGTGTTGTTATGTTTGCTTGTGTTTTCTGTGGTTTGTTTTTGGTTTTGTGTTGGGGTTTTGTTTTGGGTTTGGGGTGTTGTGTGTGTGTGTGGTTTTAGTGTGTGGTGTTGTGTGTGTTGTGTGTGTGTGTGTGGTGTGTGTTGTGTGTTGTGTGTGTATGTGTGTGTGTTGTGTGTGTTGTGTTTGTATTTTTTTGTGATTTTGTGTTTGTAAAAAAAATGTGCCGGGTTTTTGGGGTTTTTGGTGGGGTTTTGGGGTTTTGGTTTTTTTTTTGTGGGGGTTAAAATTTTCCTTGGTTGGTGGGTTTTTGTTTTTATGGTGGGGGGTTTGGGGGTGTTGGTGTTGTCTGTGTACTTTTTCCGGCTTCTTGTGGTTTTCAGGCGCATTTTTGTTTTTTCCCAATTCACAATGAAGCTGGGAAACCAGCAGCAAAACAAATTTAAAACAAGGGCCCCGGGGGGGGCCCCCAAAATAACAAAAAAACGCCCCCCCAAAACCAACCACCCGCCCAAACACAACCACCCGCCCAAACACCCACCCGCCCAACCACCCAACCACCCGCTCACCTGGGAAAGTGAGGAAGGGAGTTCATCTGAGGGGACACAGATGGACTTCTAGACACACGAAACTAGGGACAGCACCAAAACAACCGGGAGTGGGAAGTGTGGAAGGGTTGACATCCGGGGGCCCACGGATGGAGACCTGGAAACATAAACCACACCTGACTATGACCTCACATCACTATAACCACACCTCACTATGACCACACCTGTCTATGACAACACCTAACTATGACCACACTTCACTAAGCATTATCACCACTCACCATGACCACCTCATCTACGACCACACCTCAGCATGATCCACACCTGGGAGTTTATCTGAGGGGACACAGATGGACTTCTGGACATACGGAACTAGAGAAAGCACCAAAACAACCGGGAGCGGGAAATGTGGAAGGGGTGATGTCCGGGGGCCCACGGATGGAGACCTGGAAACATAAACCACACCTGACTATATGACCACACCTCACTATGACCTCACAACACTATGACCACACCTCACTATGACCACACCTGTCTATGACAACACCTAACTATGACCACACTTCACTAAGCATGATCACCCCTCACCATGACCACCTTATCTACGACCACACCTCAGCATGATCCACACCTGGGAGTTCATCTGAGGGGACACAGATGGACTTCTGGACACACGGAACTAGGGAAAGCACCAAAACAACCGGGAGTGGGAAATGTGGAAGGGCTGATATCCGGAGGCCCACGGATAGAGACCTGGAAACATGAACCACACCTGACTATGACCACACCTGTCTGTGACCTCACCTAACTGTGACCTCAGGTATCTATGACCACACCTCACCTCGCTATGACCACACCTGACATAGACCTCATCTAACTATGACCACATCTGACTATGACCACACTCTCTATAACCTCACCTAATGCACAGTTCACTATGGTCTCACCTAGCCAGGACCACCCCTCTAACACGGTTTTACATTGGGGCATTCCTGTCTTACGAATTTACTAACTTTTTTCATTAAGGTGTTTGAGGAGGTAGATCATGGTAATGATATTGTGTACATGGACTTCAGTAAGGCTTTCGATAGAGTTCCACACCAGAGGCTATTGAGGAAACTTAAGGAATAGGAGGAGAAATTTTTTCCTGGGTAGAGGCATGGCTGACAAATAGGCAGCAGAGAGTTTGCATAAATGGGGAGAAATCAGAATGGTGGCACGTCACAAGCGGTGTTCCTCAGGAGTCAGTGTTGGGCCCGTTGTTGTTCACAATTTACATAAACGACATAGATGAGGGAATAAATAGCGACATAAGCAAATTTGCTGATGACACCAAAATAGGCCGTCCAATTCATTCTAATAAGGACACTAGAGCACTCCAGGATTATTTGAATAGACTGATGCAATGGTCGGAGAAGTGGTAGATGCAGTTTAATATTGACAAATGCAAAGTTCTAAATGTTGGACAGGTAAATAACCATGCCACATATAAACTAAATAATGTAGATCTTAATACTACTGCTTGCGGAAAGGATTTAGGAGTTCTGGTTAGCAGTAATCGAAAACCAAGACAACAGTGCATTAGTGTTCGCAATAAAGCTCACATATTTCTTGGCTTCATGTCTAGAAGTATAAATAATAGAAGTCCTCAGGTTGTTCTTCAACTCTATATATCCTTGGTAAGGCCTCATTTAGACTATGCTGCTCAGTTCTGGTCACCGTATTTCAGAATGATATAAATGCTCTGGAAAACGTAAAAGAGGGGGATGACAAAGATGATCCCATTTTATCAAAAATCTTCCCTATGAGGATAGACTGAGGGCCCTGAATCTGCACTCTCTCGAAAGGCGTAAATTAGGGGATATGATCGAGGGGAAAAAATGGAAAACAGGAATAAAAAGGGGATTAAAAAGCGTCTGAAAATTTCCAGCCAAGACGGACTCGCACA
>NC_069470.1:28421708-28450328 GCF_026875155.1 Cherax quadricarinatus
CCTTATTTAAAACCCCCTATTAAATAATTTTCCCTATATTTCCAAACCCAATGTTAAATAAAATTAATTTAAATCCCTTTCTAAAGGGAAAAATTTTTTTTTTAAATTTTTAAAGGACCATTTTTTTTTTATTATTTTTTTTTGGGTTTTTTCCCTTTTTTTTTCCCCTCCTTCCCCCTCTCTTTTTTATTTCCACAACATTTTTTTTTTTTTTAATTTTTTTTTTTTTTTTTTTTTTTTTCTTTTTTTTTTTTTTGTTCCCTTTATTTTTTTTGTTTTTTAAAATTTTTTTTGTTTTTTTTTTTTTTTTTTTTTTTTTTTTTTTTTTCCTTTTTTTTCTTTTCCCCCCTTCAATTTCATTTTTTTCGGCCTCCAGAATTTTTTCAATTTTTATTTTCTTTTCTTTTTTTTTTTTTTTTGTTTTCCCCAAAACCCAAACCCCTTTTTTCCAAAAAAATTTTTTTTAAATTTTTTTTTTTTATGTTTTTAAAAATTTTTTAATTTATTTTTTGTTTTTAAACAGATTTTTTTACAAAATTTAAAATCTGTTTTTTTAAAAGGATAAAAATTTAATTTTTTTTTTTATTGGTTTTTTAACCACCCAATTTGGGTTTTTTTTAAAAGGCAAAAGCAAGCCGGGGGCGACAGGAATATAATTGAAAATTTTCATAAAATCGAATACCAAAGGACTGAGGTGCCAAATTTATTTATTTTCTTTGAATTTCAAACAAATATCTTTGTGTCTTTTTTTTTAAAGGGGGGACCGAAGCATTAAGGATTTTTTTTTTTTTTTTTTGTGTTTTTATTCTTATCGCTAAAATTTTCGCAATTTTTCCCATTTTTTTGGATGTAAAATTTTATTCCGGGGAATTTCCCTTTCTTTTTTTTAAACCCAATTTTTTTTTTTCCCAAATTTCTCTTTTCTCCCCTCTCTCTCTCTTTTCCTCTCTCTCTCTCTCTCTCCCCTCCTCTCCCCCTCTCTCTCTCCCCTCTCTCTTCTCTCCCCCTCTCCTCTTCTCCCCCTCTTTTTTTTTTTTTTTTTTTTTTTTTTTTTTTTTTTTTTTAAACAGGTTTTTGAAAAGGGTTTAAGGGTTTTTTTTCCCTAGCTTTATGGAAAAGCTTTTTAACAGGTTAAGGTTTCCCAAAACTTTTTTTGGGCAAGCAAGAGCTTTTTACCTACATCAGCTCTTTGAAAGCTTTTTTTGTTATGAAAATTTACAAGTGGGGAAAACAGGATGAAGTTGGAGCCTTTGTGGGCCAGCTTTTTTCTTTTGATCAAGGGACGTTTTTCCGTTGACATAAAACTGAACAAATTTGGTCCATACTCGGTCACCCCGGGTATGTATGATTCAGATGGAGTGATTTTCCCTGGAAAAGGGGTTACAGCCAGAGTGAAGTTCTGCTTTCTGCCCGTCTTTTTGGCATAAAAGCTTTTTTGTCGCTGCCCTCGAAGGGGACCCAAGTGGGGTTATTTTGACAATTTTGGGGGCCTTGTACATAACAGAAAGGGCCACCCCCCATCCCTCCTATGTTGAAGGCTCTGTTTAAAAAGGAAGACCCACCCAGGGGGTTCCGGGCGGAGATGAGACGTTTTGCTTGTTCTCTACTCTGTCAAGCAGTCCCCGATGAGAGGGGGGGCAGGCAA
Organism: Cherax quadricarinatus; assembly: GCF_026875155.1. NCBI lineage: Eukaryota > Metazoa > Arthropoda > Malacostraca > Decapoda > Parastacidae > Cherax > Cherax quadricarinatus. Next base: position 28,423,354 of record NC_069470.1, read on the forward strand.
ACCAAGGGAAAATGGAGCATACTCAAGGTGTGAGCCTACTTGTGCCCCCGTACGGAAACTTGCAACCCCCACGTCCCAAACAATGCAAAATACGGCGAAGTGCGTAAACTTCCTGGTGCCTTGTTTGCAAGATTTACAAAAAGGGGTTTTTCCAAAAATTAGTTTTTGGGGTAAATTTCAACCCCAAGGATACAAATTCTTCCCCCAGGGGGGCCAACAACCTCCATTCAAACCTTAATCTGGCCCCAGCTTAAACCCTCTGGTGCCTAGAGACGAAATCAAATTTTCGTTTTTTCAGGTGGGAAAAGTTACTTCCATCTATTTTTTCCCCCAAGGGTGATATAGCTCTCAGCTGGTGATTGATGTAGCTTAGAGCAGCCGGCATTTCTTCTCTTGGGGTAAATGAATGCAGTGTACAGTCGTCTGCCTTTTGCTGTGATTCGGGGGTGAGATAAAAGGGCTTTTAAGTAGACCCTTCCATAACAGTGGACCCCCACACTTCCTTTTGGAACGCTTGCCCCCAAAAGGATTTTCTTCTGATTCCGTTCCATTGGGCTACACTTAGAGATCTACCATAAGGTAAAAAAATGAGGGGAAAATAGCGTAGAGCCCTGCAATTCCCTGCTTGAAGTTTTGCTAAGAGGGGGGGGCCCCGGTGCCACACCCGGGCCGAAAAACGCCCGCAAAATTTCCAGTGGTACCACAAAAGCTGACTTTGGGTTTTTTCCCCGTTTATGGTGGCCACTTAGGGGAAAGGGTTTTAAAAACAGTTTAGCAGCTGAGTAACCCCTTTTCCCGAAAGGGCCCTATTTCGATCACAAAGTAGTGAGTGGGTAGTCAAAAAAAACTGGCATTTGTCTTGGGGATTAATTTTCTCAAGGGTCTTACCCGTGATTTAAAAGGGCACTGGTCTGTAGTTTCTTTATTTTTTGCTCTGCTCTTCTTTTTTTTGAAAGGGACTCCCTTTTCCCTTTCCAAGGAGAGGGCCCTTTCACTTACTAGGCAGTGCATCTAAAGTATTTTTAAAAGGTGACCGGAAAGCATTAAGGATTTTATTTTTTTTTGTGTATTCTTATCGCTAAAATTTCGCAATTTTTACCATTTCTGGACGTCAATTTTTCATTCCTGGGAAATCCTTCTTTTTACCAATTTTTATACCAAGCATTCTCTTTCGCTCTCTCTCTCTCTCTCTCTCGTCTCTCTCTCTCATCTCTCTCCGATCTCTCATCTCTCCTTCTCTCTCTCTCTCTCTCTCTCTATTTCTCTTCTCTCTCTCTCTCTCTCCATCGCTCGGCCACTTAATTTTGGCGCGTCAGATTTATTTCTAGCCTTGTGGAACCCTATCATAACTTTTTCCCCTTCCTGAAGCTATGTATGAAGCACACCTACACGGCTCGTCATTTCCATTCCACTTTCCTGTACACACATTGGAGGAAGGGAAACCGTCTAAACACCCTGCGATTCCATCTTGTGTACCTTGTGTACCTATCACATGCCTCCTGAAAAGCTTTAAATCTGTTTAACGTAGCTAGTCCTCTGAGATTTTCTATGCCTTGCTGTCCTTTTTTCTCTAATCCTCATTTTATGTCTCCTGGATTAGGTTTCTACAGTCTTTCGTTTTGTGTGTGGGCAGGTGGATGGGTTTGTGTTTGATTTACATGTTGCGTGGGTAAGGGAAGCTGGCTGCGTGAGTTTATAATGCTCGGTGTATGGAAGGTGCTGCGTGAGTTTAGATGCTGCGTGGTATGGTAGGTGGCTGTGTTGGTTTTATGTCTGCGTGGGTACGGTAGGTGGCTGTGTTGAGTTTTATATGCTGCGTGGGTATGGTAAAGTGGCTGTGTTGAGTTTATATGCTGCGTGGGTAGGTAAAGTGGCTGTGTTAGTTTATAACTTGCGTGGGTATGGTAAGGTGTCTGCGTTTGAGTTTATATGCTTGCGTGGGTAATGGGTAGTGGCTGTGTGCGTTTATATCTGCGTGGGTATGGGTAAGTGGCTGTGTTGAGTTTATATGCTGCGTGGGTATGGTAAGTGGCTGTGTTTTGAGTTATATGCTGCGTTGAATGATAAGTGGCTCAAAATCACTGAGCATCCATCATTAACCCTGACCCCCTTCAGCGACCATAATAGTTAGCAAGACTAAGGGCTAGAATTCCTGCACACTCATACGTTAAATGAATATCTCTGGTACATTCAGTCAGCATCATATACTACCCAGGGCCCAATTCAGTGTGCGTGTTATATCACGCTGCTCTCTTAAAAGAGTGAAAAACATCATTATTAATCCCTTACGGACGTAAGATTTTAAATCACCATTATTTCCGCTCAGCCAGCAAAAATTCTACGAGGGCAGACTCCACCAGTCCTAAGTGTTTAACGGGACGGAAAAATCCCCGGAATATTTGGTTATGTTAAGGAATACACTTCAGCGTCTTTAATCCGGTTGTTAAAAGGTGCGGAAGTTCCGTTCCGGCCTCTTAAGCAAACAGAAATGGGAACGCAAGAGTGGCAACCCCACGCACTTTGTTTCTTCACATTTTTACCATAACAATGTTCAGTGCATCTGACCCCATGTGACACCCTGCTGTCTTGTACTGTGTGCTGTACACCCTGCGTACTTGGGTACTGTGTGCTGTGACACCCTGCTGTCTTGTACTGTGTGCTGTGACACTCCTGCTATCTTGTACTTGACCTCCCAGGCTGCTGTACTGTGACACTCCTGCTGTTCTTTGTACTGTGTGCTGTGACACCCCTGCTGTCTTGTACTGTGTGCTGTGACACTCCTGCTGTCTGTACTGTGTGCTTGTGACATTCCATGCTGTCTGTACTGTGTGCTGTGACACTTCTGCTGTCTTGTACTGTGTGCTGTGACACTCCTGCTGTCTTGTACTGTCCTGCTGTAACACTCCTGCTGTCTTGTACTGTCTGCTGTCACACTCCTGCTGCTTGCACTGTCTCTGTGACATACCTGCTTTTCTCTTGATGTGTCTGCTGTGACACTCCTGGCTTTCTTATACTGACTGCTATGCACCCCTGCTGCTTGTACTGTCTGCTGTGGCCATCTCCCTGTTTGGTCTTTGTACTCGTGCGCTGATCACACCCCTGCTTTCTTGATGTGTTCTGGCTGTGGGACACTTGCTTTCTTGATGTGTCAGCAGTGACACATTTGCTTTCTTGATGTGTCTGCGGTGACACCCCTGCTTTTTGTTTGCTGCTGTGACAATCTTCTGCTTCTCTTGATGGTCCTGCTGTGACACCTCCCTTTCTTGAGGTCTGCTGTGACACCCCTGCTTTCTTGATGTTCTGCTTGACACACTTGCTTTCTGATGTGTCTGCTGCGACACACCTGCTTCGTGATGTTTTTCTTGTTGTGACACACCAGCCCTGCCTACTTGATGTTTCAGCTGTGACAAACCCCTGCTTTCTTGTACTGTCTGTCTGTGACACCCCTTCTGTCCTTGTACTGTCTGTCTGTGAACCCTGCTTTTTCCGTAGTGTCTTGGTTGTGACACCCTTGCATTCCTTGTAGTGTCCGCAGTGACACACCTACTTTCTGTATTGTCAGCTGTGGAACAGCCCTGCTTTTCCTGATGTTGTCTGCTGTGACGACCCCTGCGTTACTTTCTTGCGTGTCTGTTGTGACACCTCTGCTCTTTGCGTGAATGTCTGCTGTGACACCTCTGCGTTCTTGATGTGTCTGCTGTGACACAACCTGCTTTTCTTGATGCGTCTGCTGTGACAACCCCTGTCATCTTATACTGTCAGCTGTGACACCCCTGGACTGTTCTTGTACTGTCTGCTGTGCCACCCTGCTGTCTTTGTACTGTCCGCTGTGACACCCCTGCTTTCCTTGATGTGTCCTGCGTGACACAACTGCTTTCTGATGGTTCTGCTGTGACACCCCTGCTGTCTTTGTACTGCTGCTGTGACCACCGCTGGCTGTCTTGTACTGTCTGCTGTGACCCCGCTTTTTCGATTGCTGTAGTGACACCCTTGCTTTCTTGTAGTGTCTGCTGTGGCACCCTTGCTATTTTCTAAACTGTCTGGTTGACACCCATGATGTAACTGTTGTGACGCCAATTGCTTTCTTGTCGTGTCCTGCTGGAGCACACCTTTTCTTGTAGAGTCTGCCATGACACCCTTGCTTTCTTGTAGTGGTCTGCTGTGACACCCCTGCTTTCTTGTACGTATGCTCTGACACTCCTGGTTTCCTCGTAGTGTCTGCCCGGAAACCCCCCTGCTTTCTCGTAGTGTCTGCTGTGACACCCTTGCTTTCTTATGTGTCTGCTGCGACGATGGCCCTTGCTCTTTTGTATTGTCTGCTGGTGACACACCCATGTTTTTTTCTTGGATGTGTCCTTCTGTGACACCCCCATGTTTTCTGACGTGTCTGCTGGGACACCTCTGCTTTTTTTGTAGCGCGTCTGCTTGTTTACACTCTGCTTTCTCATAGGTATTCTGCTGTGTCAGTCCTGCTTTCTTACTGGGTGTCTGCTGTGACACCCATGCATTCTTCTCTAGGGTGTCTGCCGTGCAGCCTTAACTTCTATAAGCAGTCCTGCCACGGCACACTTGTTGCTTCTTCCGTTTTGAGATTTCTCTCACTTTCTGTTCCACCCATTCGAGCTAATAGATTTTTATTTTTACGTGCAGATATTCCCACGACTTTACTTACCGTCCGGATCTCGAAATGAACGGATGTGGGAATTATATTCATGACCTGTAGAAAGTCGTATTTTTTGTACAACATTCTTTTATTCCTGGTAACTTTGTTATATTACTCATTTTTTTTTTATCTACTTGGTTTATTAAGTTTCATTACTCCATAACAGATTTCCATACGTTAGGTGGACATTCAAAGGTCGCACAATTACATAAAATAAAAATGTGATATGTGATATAGGCTAGGCCTAACAATTAACTAGTTACTGAGCACAACAAAAATTTTCTCCTTACCTTCTAGTTCTTTAATGATTTTAACATATCGTTTTTAAGTATTTTGTGAAAAACAAGGTGTAAAGTTACTGGCCCCTGTTCACTCCATCATAAAATGGTTTACCTGGTTGTTCTTCCGCTGTTGTGGGTCTAATCCTGAGACAAAACTCACCTAATTTGCCTGAAATGTTCAGCATAATAGCATGTCATATTGCATGTCAGCTATGGACTGTATACCTTATACATTATTGGTATAAATAAAGATATAATGCATTTGTTTTAATTGTGGTAAAGGTTCGATACGACACGCAGCCGCTATCGCTAACTGCATGCGTACGATGGGTAATTTCTGTATTTACGTACGTTTTTTTTTCTAATTTATAGTGCATTTTGCCGGTCGTGTGTGCAGATGGGCGTAAATCTCATGGTCAGAAGTCGGAGCCAGCAAGCACTCTCATTTGGATTGGGAATTGTCATTGCGGTTCTTACTAGCACACGTTTCCTCAGTTTAATCCCATCACTGAATCAATCAGTGTTTACCACGAAATCGTAATGACACGATTGCAAACAAACCATACCACAGGCGGATTTGATCCCGCGGTCCAGAGAGTCTCAAGCTCCAGAACTGTGGCGTTTAGCCCACTGGAGGACCACTAGCCACAAAAGAATCGTCCAACTAGGTATATTTCTACACCATAGGAAGGTTAGCCTAGCACCACGGTGACCACAAATGCAAGTTTTAACAGACGATCTCCAGCTAGCGTGGCGTGACGCGAGTTCAATCCCTCCGTGGTATGGTTTGTTTGCAATCGTGGCATTACGATTTCGTAGTCATGTTTGACGCAGTGAGGGGACATGAGCTAGCTTTCGTCACGCCACGCTAGCTGGAGCTTCGTCGGTAAAAACTTGCATTTGTGGTCACAGTGGTGCCTATGCTAACCTCACTATGGTGGTTAGAAATATAACAGTTGGAAGAATCTTATTGTGGCTAGTTGGTCCATGGCTAACGCGACGGTCTGGAGGTTTTGAAACTCTCTGATCGCGGGTTCAAATCCCGTCCGTGGTATGGTTTATGTCAATGTTGGCTTTTCCTTACCGGTACCCTCAGTTTCCTCCTGGGACAGAATTTTTTTTTTAGATATATGGATATAATGTTATTTTGCTTACACGTTTATAATTCTCTTTTTTTAAAAAAATTATGAAACAGCCTATAAAATGTCATGGGCGTGTTCACACAGCTCCCATAACCAAACACAACGTGGGGTAACCCCACCAACGTAATTACACAGACAGAAATTAGATATCAGAGTCATCAACAAACCCTTGCTCTCTGAGGTTTCACAACAAGTGCGGGACTAGGTAACCCAAGCCTTGGGGGAGGTTGGTAGTAAGACAGATAGGCACTTTATTCCGAAACGTTTTCGCCTACACATAGGCTTCTCAGTCGAGTACAGAAAGAGGCAGGAAACAGTACAGAATGTGAAGACGATGTAATCAGTCCATCACCTTGAAGTCGTAGATTTGAGGTTGTCAGCCTCAGGCCTGGAGAAGATCAATCCCATAGTATGGACGATTCTGAAGATCAAGCGACAGTGCGAGACTTCATACTGTCAGAAGGAGAGGTTGGCAGAGTAGTAGTAGTTAGAATGCAGCCACTGAAGATTCCCGTCTCCTCAGCATTAATAATTCTTACTTGCAAAAGTTGTCCAAGGTGTTTTCTGAGACCAATTTTGTCAAATTTTGCAGTGTCTGACAGTGGTGAATATCAAAATGGTATACAATACCGACAGGTTGGTAGGTAAAGACACATAGGCAAACAGTTAGGCAACTTTATCCCGAAACGTTTCGCCCTACACAGTAGGCCTTCTTCAGTCGAGTACAGAAAGTAGGCAGGAACGGTAGCGATTTGAAGACGAGTGATCAGTCCATCCCCTTGAATCGTAGATTTGACGTTGTCCAATCCCTGAGCGAAATATTTTTTTTTATTTTTGGTCCATTTCAATTAAATATAATAGTGCTTTAAGAAGCAATTGACCCCTAGAAACGTTTGCCTTAAAAGATAAATAAAAAATAAATAGTGCCCAATTCTAAAGGGCATAAATCTCTCTTTTCTACAAAATAGTAAGATGTACAATGTTCTAGTTGACCCCATCAGATGAAGATAAGATAGATAATCTTGGCATAAACGCCGTGAGAGCGAAAATGTCAGTAGATTTGCATTATAAAAAAATGTTGAATTTATTAAGAAAAAAAAAACATTAAAAGCAAAGCGGTAAAAGATTGGCCAAATCCTCGTTACATTCTAGTAACCATCATTCCTCAATTACGTGTGCAAAAATCCATGACACTCCTAAAAATACGTTTTGCCAAATGGAAAATAAATGTCAGTAACTTTATTCCTGAGTTAACATATATTACGTTTTTGTAAACTCACGTCATGGCCACGCCACATTCAGTATGTTACACGCCTCCACACATGTTTGCAACACACGCGACCGGAGCTCTTATCAGTCATTTCCCTGAATTTGAATGGAGTTCTCAGCGAAGTTTCAATGAAGTGTAATTAGAATGACACCAATCATAAAAACGTACTATTTAGAGAGCAAAAAAAAAATTGCCACCAGTAGAACAAAAAATTACAATTTTTGGAAAAACATATTTAGAAATATTGAAGAAACAAATCTAATTACATCCGCATGTGTCAAATTAAATGTCAGAATACATTTTTTTTCCCATACTTTTTTCAATTTTCCTTTTTAAAATCACCCTAAAATAATTCGCACCTCCCGTGAGTCATGGGGCAACTGCATGACTCGAGGCTCGCGGGCCAACCGCTGTCCAGGGTGAGAATGTTGTGTAGAATATTAATGAAAACCAGAAAGTTGAGAATTCACAACCTAGGGCAACATTTGGGAATCTTTATCCTGGATAAAAGATTTCAACAATGTTATCCAAGTGTGAAAATTATCAGGTAAATGCACCGATATTAGTTTCATGCCTAATAGACGTCGTATGATAGATATTTAAACATGCATGTAGCAGTAAGTTAATCATCATAGTACAAGTTGATTAGTTTATGAATTGGGTTTGAAACCTATAGTCTATAGATGGATCATTAAAACTACATGCTGGCTGATTCACGAAAATCGTAAATAACAACACTGCAAGCAAAATCACACTGGCCCCAACTGACTGTGGTTTACATGTTACATGTTCCCCACCAATCATGAACACTTTATTCCCTAAAACTGAGATTAAGGTAAACTCTCATTGTACATACACTGAGAGACATGTACCCCGCTGTATATATCATGAAAATATAAAATGGTAGTAACAAATGTAAATTGGTAGTAGCAAATTGTTAAACCTGCAACCCTGCTTTGTGAACTAGTTTTAAATGACCAAAGGGTCCTAGTGCTTGGTAAATCATAAAACACCCTTCGTGCTAGCGAGGGGCTTTTGATTTTTGCCTGAGGCAAGTTGGTGCCTGTAGTATGTTGGTGACCCAGGCATATTGGTACCTAGAGCATATTAGTATTTGCCAGAATTAAATATCCTACACTGCCTGCTGTCTACAGGTAAGTGTACCTAAAACAACTTTGCCACTTACTGGGTGCTCCTATCCCCCTATTAATACCGAAATTAAAACTGAGGGATTCACTCCACCTAGATTGTTACTCAGTTGTAAACAATGATTCAATCCATTATTCTTACTCATTTATAAACAAGGATTCACTCCAATATTAGTACTCAGTTTTTAAACAAAGATCACTGCACTATTAACCTTGTAAATAAGATTCACCCAAGACTTATCATCAGTTATTTAATATAATTCTGATTAGGTGATAATAAAGGACTGAAAATGAAATTATTACCAAACTTATTTCACGATAAGAACAAGATTAACTTTACGGTAATACCAGATTGCAGATCTAAATATATACTTGAATCCTACGATACGCGATCACTAAATCATTTAAGTTGATTAAGAATATACAAATATTGTGCAGAATATCTCCATTCTTCGACAAATGTAGTTTATTAGGGTAAATTTCTGCTATATTTTTAACCCATGTTCATGCGAGAACTTCCATATTTTAATGAGTGTGAAATAAACAAAACTAAATATTTCCAAATACGCTAACAAGTGCCGAAGAATGTCCATAGTATCAGTAAACAAAAAGCTGCTAAAAACAATATATTTTGCCTGAACTCTGTTCGTCTTGAAGATCTTGACTGATCTCGTGCAACATCAAGCGACATTGCAAACATTGCAGGAGTCCATTTTCCTTTGTAGCGTGTTTCTATTACTGCAACGGCCTTATGAAATCTTTAACAATGCTTCTCGTCACCTCAGATAGACTCTAAGATAACAGACAACTGTGAGTTAAGGAAAAGTATTTGAGTCGCATGTTGCAGCTTCATCGTTAAACTCACAGTAATTGATCCACCATGCTAGTTCAGTCGTTAACTTCACAGTATTTGATCCACCAAGTGCCAGCCAGTCGTTGTTAGATTCCCAGTAGTTGATCCACCAGTGTCCGCTCATCGTGTTAACTTGCCCCAGTAGTTGATCCACTTGGTGCCTGACAGTTGACATCTCTTGTGGCTACCAGGGAACCCTTGAGTGGAATGCCAAACTGTTAAATCCACACCATTCATTTCGTCTGAAATAATCTCCAATCATGATCAGGGAATATAGGAAAAATATATGAATCAACACTACACCTTCCTTAATCTTGGGATAACAATGTGTTTTTAAACATTCATACCAAGTGTTTTCAATCCCGAATGATCCGTTTTATTTCAAATGCCTTGACCTATTATTTTAATGATAACAAGCCTCAATGTTTGTATTAGGCGGCCATAAAATCTTGTCCACTGACACTTATGGAGCTTGACTACACTGAAATGACAAGTAAAGTGCTAGCCAAGCGTTACTGCACTCCCAGGTCCAGTCCCATTAAATTTGATTCTCCAACATGCTTTTAAAGTGTGGAAACAAAAATTTTGTAGATTCCGTCACTATGCATTCTGAACCAGTGTACATAAAAGATTTATAATATAATTATTTTCAAAACAAAAGAATTTGTGTACTCACACAAAAATTTTATCTATCTCATACAACACACCTAATAAAATAAAATTACAATTAGTGTACTATTTTTTTTTTTTTTTTTTTGAAAGTACGCTTTATAAACAAGTATATCCTTAAAAATTATTGAGCTTCTTTTTGTTTACCCAAATATGCTAATCAGTTCAATGTTGTATTTGGCAATATTGATAAGAATAATAAAAATTTTTAAAGAGTTAAACTTAATGGGAGGAGGTACTACTAAAGCTAAGAATTGACAAAGTACTCACTTTTAACAGGAACTTATAGTTTCTTCAAAGCCACTAACAGACAAGGTTCTGTCCTGTCTAAACCTCCTCATCTACACCAAAGCTATTTAGTCTCAAGTCAAGTGGTCTACGGCAATCTTCTTTAGTCTACACTCAGACACCACGGTCGTCAATGACTGAGCTCAGATTCCCATGAAAGTTTTTCCATACACTTTGTTTTTTCCCACACATCAAAATACCTCACTCATAATTTCTCCAGTTTACAAGGGGTATGCCCGGCCTACAGCGCGGGCTTCTGCACGCCACAAGTTCTTACTGGCTAGCTCATGTTACCCTGAAGAATAGAGGCTAAAGTACGGTAAATTCACAGAAGCTATGTACACGCTACTAGCAGTGTTCATAAGCTGTTGCCCTCAGTGCAACTGTACGAGCACTATAAGGTATTGTAGTGTCAAGATTTTATCCGGTATTCTATCTCTGTTAATCCATGCCATTTATTGAATATTGTTAGGAATATATTTATCGTCATCCCCTTCCCCGAGGGATTGATGAACCCTTGGAGGAAAAACGTTCCTTTTAAAATGAATATCACAACTGTCTATGTCCCACTATTACTGCTGTCACGGACTCGTTAGTATTGACTGTTATTCATCTTTTTCATACAGTCAATTGAGCCGACATGTTTCACATTGCCCATCTAATCAATATTTATGACAGTGTTCTTGGCATAGTACTTGATAATGAGTGGTTGAGTCAGCGGTGCACCGGCAACAATCTCGCTTCGTCCTCCCTCAACCGTAACCTGTAGCTGACATGGCCAATATAACTTATCAGTTTTCTGACATATAAAACAAACACACACACACACACCACACACAACACACATAAACACCCACACCATCACACACACACACACACACACACACACAACACACACACACACACACCCACACACATCACACATCCCACACCACACAAACATTTTCAAGATGCGGTATAAAAGGAGTATTAAGAGAAAGAATGAGAATGAATAAATTTACAAAACGAGATAGAATCTGACGAGGCTTATAATGACCCAGATCGAAGCGTTTGATCTCCTTCAACACCCTTCAAGGCAAGCCAAAACATATGAAAAAAGAAATCGAGAAAAATAACATTGTCCAGTTTTTTTTAAGAAGATCAGCTAGTCTTCAGGACTAACGGCAACCAAGGAATTAACTTGCCCTAACAACCCGCTTGATCAGCAGATGAACACAATTTGTAAAATAAACAGAACCTTAGGAAAAGAATGTCTCATACGCAATAAAATTGCAATCGTTGTAACACGATCTTCGTATAATATTTTCTGTCCTATTTTTAAAGCAATTGTTTATGTTGGCGGTGAAGGAATATTAGAGCAGAATATCAGTCATTGACACCCAACCTGTGTTGGCTTTCATGACTGGACAGGCTCTGGTTACCTGTGTTAGCTGTCACTGACCGACAAGCCTCTGGTGTACCTGTGTAGCGTCAACTGACGACAACCTCTGGCACCCCTGTCACTGACGGTCATGGACAACTTCTGGTAAACCTGTGGGGCTGTTACTGAACAACCTCTGGGCAACCTTGTGTTGCTGTTCACTGCGCAACTTCTGGTACACCTGTGATGCGTCACTGAGCAACCTCTGGTACACCTGTGTTGGCTGTCACTGAGTAACCACTGGTTACAAAACACTTGTGGGCTGTCACTGAGCACTCTGGTACACCTGTGTTTTGGCTGTCACTGACTGGACAACCCTCTGGTACACTTGTCTGGCTGTCACTGACAACCATCTGTATACCTGTGTTTTCTGTCACTGACTGGACAACGTCTGGTACACCTGTGTTGGCTGTCACATGAACAACCTCTGGCACACCGTGTATTAGGTATTACTTCCGTGTGTATCAGAAAATCGGTACGGCAATTTTTTACGGTGTCGGATGTCCCATGAGAAAATTTCCAAAGCAGCAGATATTTTGAAATGTTTATCCATGTGCTTAACACACACACACACACACTCACACACACACACACACAACACACACACACCACACACACAACAGTTTTAAAGTAAAAGTAACTGAAAGACGAAGACAGACGGGTGGGTTTGATTGCATCTTCTTGGACTGCAAGAAAAGGCCTTCGACACAGTTCTCACAAGAATTAGTGCAGAAACTAGAGATCAGGCGCATATAACGGACGGGGACTTCATGGATCGGAGAATACCTACAGGCGCTACAACGACACATGTGAGTGAGAGGTATCCCAGTGGGCACCTGTGACGAGCGGGGTCCCCACAGGGGTCGACCTATGACCAGTGCTATTTTTGGTTATAATGAATGAACATGATGGAAGGGTTAGACTCAGCGTGTCCCCTATTCGCAGATGAATGTGAAGTTAATGAGGACATTAAATCCGACCTGGAGAGCTGGACACGTGGTCCAGCAACTGGGGGCTTCTCGAAATTCAACCCGCAATGCAAAGTCAAAGAAGATTGGAGAAGAGCAAAGAGAACGCAGAGGAGTTATAGGCTAGGTGGCCAAACGACGGCAAACCTCGCACACGGAGAAATCTCTTTGGCGTTATTATAACACAGAAAACGTCTCCGGAAAGCACATATATCAGCCCGATAACAGTTACAGCATATGGGCGCCCTGACAAAACCTGAGATTAGCATTCCGTACCTTTCAGTAAGGAATCTTCAAGACATGTACACAGTGTACGGTTGCTCATAGTGGAGTATGCAGCATCAGTTTTAGAACCCACACGGTCAAGGCACGTTACGAAAATTAGAGACAGTGCAAAGGTTTGCGACAAGGTTTAGTTCCAGAGCTCGGGGAATGCCTATGAAGAAAAGGTTGAGGAAATCGCCTGACTTACACTGGAGGACTTAGGAGGGACAGGGAGACATGAAAAAGTCATACAAAATACTGCGTGGATATAGACAAGGTGGACTGAGACAAGATGTTCCAGAGAAGGGTCACAGAAACAAGGTCACTCTTGGAAGCTGAAGACTCAGATAGTCACCGGGATGTTAGGAAGCAGTTCATCAGTTACAGAGTGGTCAGGAGTGGAAACCGTCAGGCGAGCGATGTAGGTGAGGCAGTACCATACAAGCTTTAAGAGCGAGGTATGATAAAGCTAGCTCAGGAAGGCAGGAAGAGAGAGACCTAGTAGCGTTCAGTCCTCGACCCAAGCAACTACAAATTAGGGGTGATTACACACACACACACGCACACGCTGTCGCGCACGAAATAGAACAAAGAGGACAAATACAACGATGTTCCAGAGATTTGGCACAGAAACAAGGTCCAATTGGAAGCTGAAGACTCAGATGAATCAAGGGATTGTTAGAATATCACTTCAGTCAAAGAGATGTCCAGGAAAGTGGACTTAGACCGAGGCGGGAACCATACATAGTTTTTAAGACGAGGTTTGATAAAGCCTCTGGATCAGGAAGAGAGAGTACCTAGTCGCAATCCGTGGAAGAGGCGGGACAGAGCTATGAATCCGACATGCAACCCACAAATAGGTGAATATATACATACAAAGGTCATCTATGGTTTGTGTAAACAAAGGCTCCAGTTTGTCAAGCTTATTGGCCAGATCCGCTCAAACTATACCAAGCAACCTAATGGAACAAATGGGGGTTGTCCTGGTGGCCACTTTCTCACAACTTTAACTCTTCTTGCTCTAAGTCATGTTCTGTTCTAGGTTAGAAATTCATCGTTTGCCCCGAGTCCATAATACAGAGGGTCAAAAATCACCTCGTATGACCATGGTCTTGACTGTGTGCCATCCTTGAACAGACCTTCTTCCTTATGAACGCTAAGAGTCATAAATTTTATAACTCTTAAAGAATGCTAAAAGTTATACATTAATAACTCTTAATGAATGCTAAGAGTTATAATAATAACTCTCAACATGGAATTTTTCTCCACATTTGCCACCAAATATTGTTCACTATCGAATGGAGCATCAACTATTTCTTTAAAACAAACTAAAGATAATTTGTATTGGCTCTTGTCCATAAATAAATATCGATCCTGCTAAGATTGAGTTAACCTAGTTCTTCATTAGCGTTCCTCCACTCCTGAAAGGGCTAAGGCGTATCTAGGTTTAAATAGCCTCATGTTTAAACATTTTTCCTGGTATAAAAGGGCTAGCAAGCTACATGGTTAAAACATTTCGTACACAATTCCACAAACTGACAAATTGCTCGTTAATCAGAATAAAGTTTTATTATTTATTCTCCATGTGAAATTTTTCACGCAGTAACCTCCATCGTGAACGGAATAGTGGTGGTTCTGAACGAAAGAATAAACTTAGAGCCAAATTCCAACTCAGATCATTTTAGGCCATAAGTAGGACTGCAGTATAGAGATAGGGAAGTACTAGTACAGAAAGAGTTCTGAGAAAAAGTTTGTGTGTAGACAGGAAAAAGAAGAAAGGCAAATTCGACTGACCACTTTTTTGGGAAAGGATTTTAATTAAGGGATCGCTTTTCGCTATATAGAGACGAGCATTTTGCTGCATAAAGAGTGGGAACCCATAGAATTTTGACATGACCTCCCTCAGCCCAGCCATGAGCTTATGAATCTCTGGATCCCTGAGATGACAAATAACTCATTTGCTTAACTCACTCAGCTCACACATTTTGTCGGTGTTTTCGGTACCTAGTACGGGTGGAGACATTAGGACGTATTTTCCTTAAGACACTTGCTGTTTTCCTGTTCACCTATCAGTTAAAAGGTACCTGGGTGTTAGTCGACTGTGTAGGTCGCATCTTTGGGACAAAATTGATTTATATATTTGCCTAAAATGCTCTGCATGAATTAAAAAACGAAAGGGGGGGGGGGGGGGGGGGGGGGGGGGGGGGGGGGCTTTATATATGTATATAATCATTGATGTCATTTAGGCCTGTAACCTGCATACTTGTAGATATAACATTATTATTTTTCATTATTATTTGCTAAGGCAATGTCTTCCATTTCATCATGCCTTGATAGGCTAGATCTGTAAATTTTCCATATTCGCTGTAGATGTAGGTCTCCCTACTAGAGAAAATTCATCCATCTAACGTGACAGGTCACACAGTTGCCACTGATCACTTTTACCCAAAAAAAGCAAAACTCACCTCAGCTTCAGGTGAAGGAATAATGTTTACCCCATTCAGGAAGTGTCCAGTGTAAACACTGACCTCAAAATAAAAAACACACTGGTGTTGCAACACCATGTGTGAACACTGCCCTCCACACTGGTGTGTTGTAACACTGTGTGTAAACAACGACCTCCACACTGGGTGTGTACAACACAGTGTAAACATGACCTCCACACTGGTTGTGTTCAACCACTGTAAAATTTCTGACTCTCCACACTGGTGTTGCAGCCTGTTGTAAACATGACCCCCACACTAGTGTGTGCAACACTGTGTACCCAACCGTCACACTGTGTTGCAACTTGTGTTAACACCAGTATAACACCGTTGTGTAAGCACAGCCAGCAAACCACGGTATGTTACACTGTAACACAACGTGTGGAAACCAACCTCTTGACTATAGTGTATCATCTTGTGAGCCGTGTGTCATAACCGTGTGGAAAAACTAAAGTCCTACACACTGGCATGTGTAACATCATAACACCGTGTGAAGCACCGTGTGCATACCGTATATAAGCCACAGTTAACGTGGTGTGACCAGGCAGCATACTCTAGACTATGTTTTATTAAGCTTTCACGTGTCCTCTTAGAAGGTATTTTGTTTTTACACTGGTGATGAGCTCTTAATATAGGAAAGATTAGTGATGCTCTTTCGATACCTTGGATCAAACCCTATTCATATCCACTCTCCTCTCATTTCCCATGCACGGTATAAACCCACTCCGAGGGTGTTAGCGTTTCTTCATTAATAAATATAACGATTTCCGCAATAATACTTTCAAAAATAATACTGGTTTAATTTGTTAACTTACGAAGGCTATTGTAAAGCACCTAAAAAACTGTCATAGTATAGGAGTTTCGTTATTTTTTTTAAATAATTGACGAAGTATAAGATATATTGACTTTGGGCTGGCCAAGAATTCCTGTTTTTTTTTTTTTGGTTTGCTTTTTTGAATGTTGATCTTGTCTTTTGTTGATTATTTATGTTTGTTTGGTAAAGCTAAAGAAGCAGTGGTGCACTTACTTGCTTCACACCGAAATCACTTCCTATAAGAGGTCTGGCAGGCGGTGCAGGTAGGTACCTGGGTGTTAGTCGACTGTTGTGGGTAGCATCCTGGGGGGTGTTAGTATACCTTAGAGCTGGAGCTTTGGACTGTGTAGATACCACTCTTAGACTGTAAAATTGACTTGTGTAAAAGAAATATTCCAGTGGTGAGAAAGGATGCACCGAGCACACTGAAAGATAATTCACTGAGTGTAAGGTTACCTAGACTCTTCAAAACTCTTCCTTCGAGAGAGACCTTTACAGTTTTTCTCGAGGTCAGTTGCTGACCAGCCTGGCAGTGTTGTCCACGTTTAGAATGCATGCGGTTAACCCTAGCAACCTGGTTGATCGAGCCTGGCCTGGTTAGGAACCTGGCTGCTGGGGTTGTGAGCCCCCTAAATCGTCTTCTGGTAACCTTCAGCTAACTCCATCTGCTAAACGCTAGTCAGCCGAATACCTGAGTAGGGTTGACATTGGAGCTGTTCGGTGACTTGACTCAGTCACTATTCCTTATCGGCGGCGTTAAATGCTGTGGTCATGACATCACTGCCGAGATACATGACGTGACAGGAAGTCAGTCATCGGTGGTACATCAGTCATCAATGATATGAAATCAGGTTTGGTATGAGATCAGTCATCAATGATGGGATATCAGTCATCAATGTTAGGATATCAGTTATCAATGTTGGGAAATCAATCATCAATGCTGAGAGACCAGTCATTTTTGCTGGGAAATCAGTTATATAAGGAATCGATTTAGAGTACTTGAGGACGGTTGTGGTTTAATAAAAACATCTGATTCGAGATAATTTGCTCGTAAAATTTATAAATATTCCTGACCTCTCAACATTCTTCTACTAATATTCTGGGGATCAACCATCTAAAGTATTTTTAAAAGGTGACCGGAAAGCATTAAGGATTTTATTTTTTTTTGTGTATTCTTATCGCTAAAATTTCGCAATTTTTACCATTTCTGGACGTCAATTTTTCATTCCTGGGAAATCCTTCTTTTTACCAATTTTTATACCAAGCATTCTCTTTCGCTCTCTCTCTCTCTCTCTCTCGTCTCTCTCTCTCATCTCTCTCCGATCTCTCATCTCTCCTTCTCTCTCTCTCTCTCTCTCTCTATTTCTCTTCTCTCTCTCTCTCTCTCCATCGCTCGGCCACTTAATTTTGGCGCGTCAGATTTATTTCTAGCCTTGTGGAACCCTATCATAACTTTTTCCCCTTCCTGAAGCTATGTATGAAGCACACCTACACGGCTCGTCATTTCCATTCCACTTTCCTGTACACACATTGGAGGAAGGGAAACCGTCTAAACACCCTGCGATTCCATCTTGTGTACCTTGTGTACCTATCACATGCCTCCTGAAAAGCTTTAAATCTGTTTAACGTAGCTAGTCCTCTGAGATTTTCTATGCCTTGCTGTCCTTTTTTCTCTAATCCTCATTTTATGTCTCCTGGATTAGGTTTCTACAGTCTTTCGTTTTGTGTGTGGGCAGGTGG
Organism: Cherax quadricarinatus; assembly: GCF_026875155.1. Taxonomy (NCBI): domain Eukaryota; kingdom Metazoa; phylum Arthropoda; class Malacostraca; order Decapoda; family Parastacidae; genus Cherax; species Cherax quadricarinatus. Next base: position 28,441,357 of record NC_069470.1, read on the forward strand.
ATGGGTTTGTGTTTGATTTACATGTTGCGTGGGTAAGGGAAGCTGGCTGCGTGAGTTTATAATGCTCGGTGTATGGAAGGTGCTGCGTGAGTTTAGATGCTGCGTGGTATGGTAGGTGGCTGTGTTGGTTTTATGTCTGCGTGGGTACGGTAGGTGGCTGTGTTGAGTTTTATATGCTGCGTGGGTATGGTAAAGTGGCTGTGTTGAGTTTATATGCTGCGTGGGTAGGTAAAGTGGCTGTGTTAGTTTATAACTTGCGTGGGTATGGTAAGGTGTCTGCGTTTGAGTTTATATGCTTGCGTGGGTAATGGGTAGTGGCTGTGTGCGTTTATATCTGCGTGGGTATGGGTAAGTGGCTGTGTTGAGTTTATATGCTGCGTGGGTATGGTAAGTGGCTGTGTTTTGAGTTATATGCTGCGTTGAATGATAAGTGGCTCAAAATCACTGAGCATCCATCATTAACCCTGACCCCCTTCAGCGACCATAATAGTTAGCAAGACTAAGGGCTAGAATTCCTGCACACTCATACGTTAAATGAATATCTCTGGTACATTCAGTCAGCATCATATACTACCCAGGGCCCAATTCAGTGTGCGTGTTATATCACGCTGCTCTCTTAAAAGAGTGAAAAACATCATTATTAATCCCTTACGGACGTAAGATTTTAAATCACCATTATTTCCGCTCAGCCAGCAAAAATTCTACGAGGGCAGACTCCACCAGTCCTAAGTGTTTAACGGGACGGAAAAATCCCCGGAATATTTGGTTATGTTAAGGAATACACTTCAGCGTCTTTAATCCGGTTGTTAAAAGGTGCGGAAGTTCCGTTCCGGCCTCTTAAGCAAACAGAAATGGGAACGCAAGAGTGGCAACCCCACGCACTTTGTTTCTTCACATTTTTACCATAACAATGTTCAGTGCATCTGACCCCATGTGACACCCTGCTGTCTTGTACTGTGTGCTGTACACCCTGCGTACTTGGGTACTGTGTGCTGTGACACCCTGCTGTCTTGTACTGTGTGCTGTGACACTCCTGCTATCTTGTACTTGACCTCCCAGGCTGCTGTACTGTGACACTCCTGCTGTTCTTTGTACTGTGTGCTGTGACACCCCTGCTGTCTTGTACTGTGTGCTGTGACACTCCTGCTGTCTGTACTGTGTGCTTGTGACATTCCATGCTGTCTGTACTGTGTGCTGTGACACTTCTGCTGTCTTGTACTGTGTGCTGTGACACTCCTGCTGTCTTGTACTGTCCTGCTGTAACACTCCTGCTGTCTTGTACTGTCTGCTGTCACACTCCTGCTGCTTGCACTGTCTCTGTGACATACCTGCTTTTCTCTTGATGTGTCTGCTGTGACACTCCTGGCTTTCTTATACTGACTGCTATGCACCCCTGCTGCTTGTACTGTCTGCTGTGGCCATCTCCCTGTTTGGTCTTTGTACTCGTGCGCTGATCACACCCCTGCTTTCTTGATGTGTTCTGGCTGTGGGACACTTGCTTTCTTGATGTGTCAGCAGTGACACATTTGCTTTCTTGATGTGTCTGCGGTGACACCCCTGCTTTTTGTTTGCTGCTGTGACAATCTTCTGCTTCTCTTGATGGTCCTGCTGTGACACCTCCCTTTCTTGAGGTCTGCTGTGACACCCCTGCTTTCTTGATGTTCTGCTTGACACACTTGCTTTCTGATGTGTCTGCTGCGACACACCTGCTTCGTGATGTTTTTCTTGTTGTGACACACCAGCCCTGCCTACTTGATGTTTCAGCTGTGACAAACCCCTGCTTTCTTGTACTGTCTGTCTGTGACACCCCTTCTGTCCTTGTACTGTCTGTCTGTGAACCCTGCTTTTTCCGTAGTGTCTTGGTTGTGACACCCTTGCATTCCTTGTAGTGTCCGCAGTGACACACCTACTTTCTGTATTGTCAGCTGTGGAACAGCCCTGCTTTTCCTGATGTTGTCTGCTGTGACGACCCCTGCGTTACTTTCTTGCGTGTCTGTTGTGACACCTCTGCTCTTTGCGTGAATGTCTGCTGTGACACCTCTGCGTTCTTGATGTGTCTGCTGTGACACAACCTGCTTTTCTTGATGCGTCTGCTGTGACAACCCCTGTCATCTTATACTGTCAGCTGTGACACCCCTGGACTGTTCTTGTACTGTCTGCTGTGCCACCCTGCTGTCTTTGTACTGTCCGCTGTGACACCCCTGCTTTCCTTGATGTGTCCTGCGTGACACAACTGCTTTCTGATGGTTCTGCTGTGACACCCCTGCTGTCTTTGTACTGCTGCTGTGACCACCGCTGGCTGTCTTGTACTGTCTGCTGTGACCCCGCTTTTTCGATTGCTGTAGTGACACCCTTGCTTTCTTGTAGTGTCTGCTGTGGCACCCTTGCTATTTTCTAAACTGTCTGGTTGACACCCATGATGTAACTGTTGTGACGCCAATTGCTTTCTTGTCGTGTCCTGCTGGAGCACACCTTTTCTTGTAGAGTCTGCCATGACACCCTTGCTTTCTTGTAGTGGTCTGCTGTGACACCCCTGCTTTCTTGTACGTATGCTCTGACACTCCTGGTTTCCTCGTAGTGTCTGCCCGGAAACCCCCCTGCTTTCTCGTAGTGTCTGCTGTGACACCCTTGCTTTCTTATGTGTCTGCTGCGACGATGGCCCTTGCTCTTTTGTATTGTCTGCTGGTGACACACCCATGTTTTTTTCTTGGATGTGTCCTTCTGTGACACCCCCATGTTTTCTGACGTGTCTGCTGGGACACCTCTGCTTTTTTTGTAGCGCGTCTGCTTGTTTACACTCTGCTTTCTCATAGGTATTCTGCTGTGTCAGTCCTGCTTTCTTACTGGGTGTCTGCTGTGACACCCATGCATTCTTCTCTAGGGTGTCTGCCGTGCAGCCTTAACTTCTATAAGCAGTCCTGCCACGGCACACTTGTTGCTTCTTCCGTTTTGAGATTTCTCTCACTTTCTGTTCCACCCATTCGAGCTAATAGATTTTTATTTTTACGTGCAGATATTCCCACGACTTTACTTACCGTCCGGATCTCGAAATGAACGGATGTGGGAATTATATTCATGACCTGTAGAAAGTCGTATTTTTTGTACAACATTCTTTTATTCCTGGTAACTTTGTTATATTACTCATTTTTTTTTTATCTACTTGGTTTATTAAGTTTCATTACTCCATAACAGATTTCCATACGTTAGGTGGACATTCAAAGGTCGCACAATTACATAAAATAAAAATGTGATATGTGATATAGGCTAGGCCTAACAATTAACTAGTTACTGAGCACAACAAAAATTTTCTCCTTACCTTCTAGTTCTTTAATGATTTTAACATATCGTTTTTAAGTATTTTGTGAAAAACAAGGTGTAAAGTTACTGGCCCCTGTTCACTCCATCATAAAATGGTTTACCTGGTTGTTCTTCCGCTGTTGTGGGTCTAATCCTGAGACAAAACTCACCTAATTTGCCTGAAATGTTCAGCATAATAGCATGTCATATTGCATGTCAGCTATGGACTGTATACCTTATACATTATTGGTATAAATAAAGATATAATGCATTTGTTTTAATTGTGGTAAAGGTTCGATACGACACGCAGCCGCTATCGCTAACTGCATGCGTACGATGGGTAATTTCTGTATTTACGTACGTTTTTTTTTTTCTAATTTATAGTGCATTTTGCCGGTCGTGTGTGCAGATGGGCGTAAATCTCATAGGTCAGAAGTCGGAGACAGCAAGCACTCTCATTTGGATTGGGAATTGTCATTGCGGTTCTTACTAGCACACGTTTCCTCAGTTTAATCCCATCACTGAATCAATCAGTGTTTACCACGAAATCGTAATGACACGATTGCAAACAAACCATACCACAGGCGGATTTGATCCCGCGGTCCAGAGAGTCTCAAGCTCCAGAACTGTGGCGTTTAGCCCACTGGAGGACCACTAGCCACAAAAGAATCGTCCAACTAGGTATATTTCTACACCATAGGAAGGTTAGCCTAGCACCACGGTGACCACAAATGCAAGTTTTAACAGACGATCTCCAGCTAGCGTGGCGTGACGCGAGTTCAATCCCTCCGTGGTATGGTTTGTTTGCAATCGTGGCATTACGATTTCGTAGTCATGTTTGACGCAGTGAGGGGACATGAGCTAGCTTTCGTCACGCCACGCTAGCTGGAGCTTCGTCGGTAAAAACTTGCATTTGTGGTCACAGTGGTGCCTATGCTAACCTCACTATGGTGGTTAGAAATATAACAGTTGGAAGAATCTTATTGTGGCTAGTTGGTCCATGGCTAACGCGACGGTCTGGAGGTTTTGAAACTCTCTGATCGCGGGTTCAAATCCCGTCCGTGGTATGGTTTATGTCAATGTTGGCTTTTCCTTACCGGTACCCTCAGTTTCCTCCTGGGACAGAATTTTTTTTTTAGATATATGGATATAATGTTATTTTGCTTACACGTTTATAATTCTCTTTTTTTAAAAAAATTATGAAACAGCCTATAAAATGTCATGGGCGTGTTCACACAGCTCCCATAACCAAACACAACGTGGGGTAACCCCACCAACGTAATTACACAGACAGAAATTAGATATCAGAGTCATCAACAAACCCTTGCTCTCTGAGGTTTCACAACAAGTGCGGGACTAGGTAACCCAAGCCTTGGGGGAGGTTGGTAGTAAGACAGATAGGCACTTTATTCCGAAACGTTTTCGCCTACACATAGGCTTCTCAGTCGAGTACAGAAAGAGGCAGGAAACAGTACAGAATGTGAAGACGATGTAATCAGTCCATCACCTTGAAGTCGTAGATTTGAGGTTGTCAGCCTCAGGCCTGGAGAAGATCAATCCCATAGTATGGACGATTCTGAAGATCAAGCGACAGTGCGAGACTTCATACTGTCAGAAGGAGAGGTTGGCAGAGTAGTAGTAGTTAGAATGCAGCCACTGAAGATTCCCGTCTCCTCAGCATTAATAATTCTTACTTGCAAAAGTTGTCCAAGGTGTTTTCTGAGACCAATTTTGTCAAATTTTGCAGTGTCTGACAGTGGTGAATATCAAAATGGTATACAATACCGACAGGTTGGTAGGTAAAGACACATAGGCAAACAGTTAGGCAACTTTATCCCGAAACGTTTCGCCCTACACAGTAGGCCTTCTTCAGTCGAGTACAGAAAGTAGGCAGGAACGGTAGCGATTTGAAGACGAGTGATCAGTCCATCCCCTTGAATCGTAGATTTGACGTTGTCCAATCCCTGAGCGAAATATTTTTTTTTATTTTTGGTCCATTTCAATTAAATATAATAGTGCTTTAAGAAGCAATTGACCCCTAGAAACGTTTGCCTTAAAAGATAAATAAAAAATAAATAGTGCCCAATTCTAAAGGGCATAAATCTCTCTTTTCTACAAAATAGTAAGATGTACAATGTTCTAGTTGACCCCATCAGATGAAGATAAGATAGATAATCTTGGCATAAACGCCGTGAGAGCGAAAATGTCAGTAGATTTGCATTATAAAAAAATGTTGAATTTATTAAGAAAAAAAAAACATTAAAAGCAAAGCGGTAAAAGATTGGCCAAATCCTCGTTACATTCTAGTAACCATCATTCCTCAATTACGTGTGCAAAAATCCATGACACTCCTAAAAATACGTTTTGCCAAATGGAAAATAAATGTCAGTAACTTTATTCCTGAGTTAACATATATTACGTTTTTGTAAACTCACGTCATGGCCACGCCACATTCAGTATGTTACACGCCTCCACACATGTTTGCAACACACGCGACCGGAGCTCTTATCAGTCATTTCCCTGAATTTGAATGGAGTTCTCAGCGAAGTTTCAATGAAGTGTAATTAGAATGACACCAATCATAAAAACGTACTATTTAGAGAGCAAAAAAAAAATTGCCACCAGTAGAACAAAAAATTACAATTTTTGGAAAAACATATTTAGAAATATTGAAGAAACAAATCTAATTACATCCGCATGTGTCAAATTAAATGTCAGAATACATTTTTTGAGAGAAGAGGAAGAGGAGAAGAGGAAGAGGAACAGAAGTGAGTTCATCGAGTTCATGGATCTACACGGAAAGTCATCGACAAGGCTAACATATTTCTTCTTAGATTAGGACACGTACATTACCTTGGAGAGTAAGTCAAGCTAGAAAAACAGGAGACTCTCTCTCCCTACTTTCCACTCCTCCATGCCCTCAAACATGAAAAGAGAAAAATATTATAGGGAACAATGACATGGATTTACAGATGTAAAATGATAGAAAACGTCATGTACAACTACCTCTAGAATTAGTACTGTTTCTATCTTAAACTACCTGTTACTTCACTTGTTCCACAAGCTTCATGTACCAGTAAGTTGATTATGTTTTCCCCCAAATCCTGTTATTACTACAGCAGGGGGTGCACACAGAACTAGAAGTACGTAGAACTACTTGAAACCCACTACTATGAGTGGTAGTTGACAACACCAGCAGTTTAAAATGGAAACTGCTAATTCATATTATTATAATCAGGGGGAAGCGCTAAATGCGTTGGATTATACATGCCTGTGGGGGATGAAGAAGGTATTCAGGTTTAATTCAGGAACTGAGCACAAATCCAATTCCCTAGATCAAGAGCCCTCACACATCAAGAACCTTCCTTGAAGGTTACTAATATGGTAGATTGGTTTTAGCCTTTGATATATACATCCAGTTCATCTCTGCAAATTCCGTATCATTTATCCAAAATTTTGGGTTATATTTTACTTATCTGTTGATTAATAAATCCCTGGATGGCAAAGCTTTACCTCAATTGTCACGACTCACGAAATCGTAATGACATGATTGCAAACAATCATAACCACGGTGGGGATAGAACCGCGGTTCTATCCCCGCCCGTGGTATGGTTTGTTTACCTCAGTGTCAACTGAATATGATATATATATATATTATATATATATATATAATATATATATATATATATATATATATATATATATATATATATATATATAATAAATATATATATAATATATATATATATATATAAATATATATAATAAAGAGAAGAGATATATATATAGTATATAGAATATAGAGAGCATTAAGGTAGGGCCGACTACCCCCACTAGGACACCATGTAGCTAGCTGAAGCTTATACATGCAAATGCTTCTTCAGCGGCTCTTTTGTTTTTGCGCTTACAGTAAATATTAACAAGTAATTTATTTCATTGTGTTACAGTTCTGTTTGCATTCGTTCGTGGTGCCTCTTCTGCCTTGCAATTTCATTCCACTGTTTCGAGTCCTGCATCAGAGAACTGGTGGGGCTTAAACCCATGGCAGGTGACTACTGAAACTCACAGGCCAGTGTGTTAACCACTCGGCCACCAGCTGGCCAGCTAGCTCTAATTAGAGACAACTGGTCAAGTGGTGAACGCACAAGCCAGGACTCACTTGCCATGGGTTCACATCCCACCCGTTCCCTGAATTGTATTTGTTGTTACTATTTCGTAAGTTATAAGTGCGTTAGTGTTGATCTAATAAAGAGATAACCTGCACATTCGAGAGAGAAGCTTATGACGACGTTTCGGTCCAATTTGGACCACTTACAAGTCACGCTAACACACTAAGGTGAGGGAGCCAGTATATATAGAAGAAGGGGACAAGGATGGAAAAAAGAAAGGAAGAAAGAATGAAGTGGAGAAGCAGCGGTAGAGGTAATGCTAGTAGTGGAAGTAGTAGTGGTAAGTAGTAGTGGTAAGTGGAGTAAATGGGGGTAGTGGAAAAAAGTAAGAGGGATAATGAAGAGTAGGCAAAGTATAGGTAGTATAGTAGTAGTATGTAGTAGTAGAAGTAGTAGTAAAAGTGGAGTAAGTCAAAGGACAAGACAAAGGAGCACTGCAGGAGAGCATTATAATGGCCCACGAGACTAGGACCAAAAACACAGGGGGGTGGGATGAAGGGCAGAACACACCTGGGCACAAAAAAAGAAATCAAAGGAAAAACAGGAAAGGAGAAGAGGTAGAGAGAGGAGAAGGAGGAGGAGGAGAAGAAAAGATCAAGTCATGAGTGTTCTGAAGTTTGGAGCATTTGACAGTGCAATGAGAAATGTAGGCATCTACAGAGACAAAACCAGGACTAAGATTTAGTCTGGGGCCCAAGTGCCAGGAATGGCTTAAATGCAACAGAACTTTAGAGAGCAGAGAGCAAGAACACCAAAGTCGTGCTGTACCCCAGCTACAGAACGTTGACGATGATTGTAGTTAACTGTTCCACCACTTGTGCTGAAGAAGACTGCCATGCCCTTGTTATAGGACTGTCCCTGCCATAGGGTTGTAAACAGTCTCCGACTGACGTGCAAACTATTTGTGTCCTTGTCATAGGGAAATGCCACACCGTCCGACATAGGCCACTAGGACGAAACGGAACTCCACTTGGCATGAATGCACACCGTGCCCTGCCATAGGCTGTAAACGGTATATCACTTATACAAACTCCGACACTCTTTCGGGAGCCATTTTCGGGTCACCACATGGAGAAGGCCCGGGTCAGGTCTCACCCTGGCAAACTACTGAAGCTGAACCTTTGAGTGTTAGTGTGACATTTAAAGGGCCCAGGTGGGATCGAAACGTCAACAAAAACAGGTAATTTGTTTATTGTTTCAGTCGCGGTATTGTGCCTATTTTTGTTATTTTTGATCTAAATTTGTATTTGGAGATTATTTTACTTGAAATCGTGTACTGAACCAACACGACAGCTGGCTCGCAGACCCATCTGGGCAGTAAGCCTTCTGGCATTTACCAGAAGGGTTCCTACCAGTTCAGAGCTCGCATTATTGATCCTTAAGGAACATGACAGAGATTCGCCCATCAGCTAATGACCGTTTTCATTGCTGATTATCAACATTTTGGATATATCTTGCCAATTGCGCACCAACATCACAGATAAATTGCCACGCCAATCTGCAAAA
>NC_069470.1:28450828-28488695 GCF_026875155.1 Cherax quadricarinatus
GTGTAATTGCGTAGAACCGGGAAAAAGAGTTTTCCACTGTTCCCCATAAATGAGTTTATTCCTGCAGACCGTTCGATATATACCTGCCGCAACTGCCCTAATTCTAATCCCCCCCCCCGTGTCCTCAATTCCCCAAGAAAAAAACAGAAATCCGCCACTACGTACATAATAGCCCGTCTCACGTCCTCAGAGACTCCTCGTATCTCAAAAGTTAGGGCTCGCAGAATCTCTACTTTACCCCCACCAACAATCTGAAAACTCTTGTCAACCATAACCGAATCCCCCAACTCTTCACAGAAAATAAACGCGTGAAAAGCTGTTTCTGGTTCATTACAATTATCACAGGTCGCTTCCCTTACCGATCCATTACGAGCAATGCAGTCTTTGAAGCTAAAATTCCCATTATAAATCTATAAACCAACTCTCTCACCCTCGGCATCAACTTAAGCTTTCTGAAATCATTCCATATTTTTCCCCAATCATACAAGGGGTACCCCGATACCCCTGCATGGTTTCCGTTTTCCCACTCATCTCCACCAACCGTCCGACCCTAAGTTTTGTTGCCTTTCCAACCACTAACAACAATCTTAGTATATTCTCACATTCACGTAAGTCCTTTCCACACCACCACCTTCGCCACATCCTTCATCACCCTTCCAACTCTTACCCCTCTCACCCCCCGTCCCTCACAAACCTCTGTTTTACATACAGTGCCTTTATTCTCGACTCCAGAGCCAAAAGTCCCACTCCTCCTCTACGTATGTTTTGACATTACCACCTCTTTACTGAGCCACGCCCTCCCAAAACCCCAAACATAATGTAACGCCGCCTCTGTATCTCATTTACCTCCTGCACCCTTAAAGGATACACTACAGCAACACTCCCACCTTTACTATTGACCAATGTATTGATGACAATCGCTGTTTGTAGTAAGGTAACACCCCTGCCCTTAGGCTCCGTATCCTGTTCACTACCTTTTCTCCCACCAACTCCGAGTTCACTCGTCGAGCCTCCTGCTCTATCAGCCATATATATAATTCACAAATTTTCAGCCGGTCCGCCACTTCCCACCCAAACTCCAACCCCATTCCACCCCCACCCACGAACCTATTTCTAGTAAGCACGATTTCGCTCTGTTTACACGCATTCCTGACGCCCTACCAAACATTTCCAACACCCTTCCTATCGTTCTCAATCCTTCCACACCAGTGATCAGTACAGTTGTATCATCTACATATCCTACCACCTCATTGAATCCTGCCTCCTCCCCATTTGAACTCCCCCCTCAACTATTTCATAAAACGGGCGCTGTATGCACGCGAACAAAATTTGAGACAAAGGACACCCTTGTCTCAGCCCTTTCCCATTTCCACAATCCTACCCAACCTACCATTTATTTGCACCTTTACCACCGCCTCAGAATACAGGATATCAACCCACTTTAACTATTCCGTCACCGAAACCCAGACGTCTCAAACTAGCCCCCAGAAAATCCTATTCACACAATCATATGCATTCTCCCAATCAATACCTAAAATACCACCTCCATTACAACCCCAAAAATTCCCTAATGCGCCCATGCCCATCTCTCATGCTTCGTCCCAGAATCTTCATCTGTCCCTTATGTAGTACCCCACCTACCACCTTCTTCATCCTATTTCCCAGTATCTTCGCAAAAATCTTATAGTCTGTACACATTAACGATATAGCCCTGTACGCACTCAGTGTTCTTCCCTCCTGCTTTTTCCTTACCAACACAACCAACACCTGTCCTCTGTGTCATTCCTAACTTTCCTTCCCTTAACATACAATTCATTACTTTCACTAGACAGTCCATAATATGATTCCATTGACCCCTATAAAAATCATTCGAACTCGCATATACCCGGGCCTTTCCACTTAGTTGACACTTCTTCCACTTCGTCCATACGAACCGCTCCGTCCATCCCAGCCATCTCCTCCCCATCAACGTCCCTAAAACATGCCCCCCCCCCACACTTCCTGAAAATCATTCCCTACTTCCCCCTTTTTCCACTTTTTTTGGAACCAATAATCAGCATAATTACTCTTTCCCTCTGTGGTATTTAGCCTTTGCCCCTTAATATCCTCCCAAATCCTCACTAACCTCTATTTTTAAAATAGTGACTCTTTGTGCCTACCCCTAAAACTTCGCAAAACACTACCTGAAGGCTTATCCCCCCACACACTGCCTCCATTCCCCCGCCCTTACCCTTATCTCGTCAAATCTTTCATTATGTACTCCCCCAAAACCTATCTCTGAGCTGCACATGTTTCCATACTGCCCCCCCTCCCCCCCCTCATAACACTCATTGAGCTGATACTCTAAATATTTTGTAATCCATACCTCCACCTCCTCCTCCCCTCCCTTCCGTTTACAAAAACCCGCTATACCGGGTTTTGGCTCTACCTTCCCACCATTCCAAGAGACTCGACTCCCCGTCGCTAGTACCCCACAATTTCGCCACATCATAAAAATCTTTGAAAGAGTGCTAAGAAGCAGGATTGCAAATCACCTGGATTCCCAAAATTTGCACAATCCAGGGCAACATGGGTTCAGGGCAGGTCGCTCCTGCCTCTCACAACTACTGGTCACTATGACATGGCCTTGGATGCACTGGAAGAAAATCAGAAATGCAGATGTAATATACACAGACTTTTCAAAAGCATTTGACAAATGCGATCATGGCGTAATAGCCCATAAAATACTGCTAAAGGAATAACTGGGAAAGTGGGGAAAATGGATCTTTCAACTTCCTAACAAATCGAACACAAAGAGTATGGTCAACAGAGTTAAATCGGAGGCTGCCATAGTGAAGAGCTCTGTTCCACAAGGCACAGTACTCGCCCCCATCTTATTCCTTATCCTCATATCAGACATAAAAGAGATATACACCACAGCACCGAAATCATCCTTTGCGGATGATACTAGGATTTGCATGAGGCTGTCATCTGCTGAGGACGCGGTTAACCTCCAAGAAGATATAAACAAAGTTTTCCAGTGGGCAACGGTAAACAATAGATGTTCAATGAGGACAAATTCCCAACTACTCCGTTATGGAAAACTGGAGGAGGGTAATTTAACTAGAACAGAGTATACTACTGACTCCGGCCATACAATAGAACGGAAAAATAATGTAAGGGACCTGGGAGAAATAATGTCTGAGGATCTCAACTTTCAAGGATCACAACAGGGCCACGATCGCACGTGCAAAAAAAATGATAGGATGGATAATGAGAACTTTCAAAACGAGAGATGCCAAGCCCATGATGACCCTTTTCAAATCACTTGTTCTCTCTGGGTGGAGTACTGCTGTACATTAGCATCTCCATTCAAAGCAGGTGAAATCGCAGATCTGGAGAGTGTACAGAGATCCTTTACGGGCACGTATAAGTTCTGTCAAGAAAACCTAAACTACTGGGAACGTTTGGGAAGCACTTGACTTGTACGTTGGAACGCAGGAGGGAGAGATATATCATAACCCACACTTGGAAAATCTTGGAAGGAATGGTCCCAAATCTGCACACAGAAATCACTCCCTACAAAATGCCAATAATGCCCCAATAAAAAGTAGGGCGCCATTGGTAAAACAAAGGGGGAAAACACCAAAAGTGTCCGGGGCCCAAAACTGTTCAACAGCCTCCCATCAAGCATTAGGGGAATTGCCAATAAACCCTGGCTGCCTTCAAAGAGAGCGGGAAACAGATACCTAAAGTCAGTGCCGGATCAGCCGGGCTGTGGCTCGTACGTTGGACTGCGTCGGCCAGCAGTAACAGCCTAGTTGATCAGGCCCTGATCCATCGGGAGGCCTGGTCATGGACCGGGCCGCGGGGGCGTTGATCCCCGGAATACCTCCAGGTAACCTCCAGGTAACCAGGTAACCATTCTCCAAACTCCACACTCACCTCCTCATTCTTCACAAGTCTCGCATTCAACTTCCAAAAACCTGATTGTATTCTAATCATCCCCTCCCAATCCAGATCTGCTATAACCGCCCTAACAAACGTAAACTCTATTCGCCATTCACTCCTCCCCCCAACATCCCTAACCCCCACATCCTGCAAAACAATGCGTACTCGCCTAACACACACCCCCGCCCCCCTTGCTCCACATCCCCTCCCTTATGACACAGTTCCAGTCTCCCCCCAATGACAGTGACTAAAGGTAAACCCCCGAAGTGATACATCAAAACTTCTCGTACGAAATTCTCTTTAACTCTAACAGTGCCCTCTGCTGGCATATAAACCCCTATAAAACATACTCTAGTCTCTCCCCAAATCTCCGGTCCACCTCACCTCCCTCTTTCCACGCAAAATCGTAAGGGACGTTCTCCTTTACAGCCACTCCCACCGCCTTTCAATCTTATAGACCCACTTACATACAACTGATATCCTTTCAGCAGCAATTTACAACCAACCTTATAATTATGCTCTTGTATAAAACAAACATCTATGTCATACCTCCTTATGAACCATTCCATCCACACTCTTTTCACTTCAGCCCTCAAACCATTTACATTAATCGTCACAACCTTGAAATTACTGTAATAGTGGCGGCTTTCCCCTCCGCCTTGGTAGGTGTCCCACAATACCTGACTGTTGTATAGTTCCTCATTTGGCACCTTGCCTGACCAAACCCCCAACCCCCCCCAGTGTCCTTTGAACTGCTCATCTCCTCATTCCCTTTTCCTCCCCCTCTCCGCGTGGCTCATCTCTTTTTCCACGACTTTTTCCCGGGACCTCTGCCTGGAGTTAGAACGTCGTCCATCTCCGATGTTCCAGCGTTCGCTTGCGAAAACCTCCTTCACCACACACTTCCACATCTTCCATCCCCTCCCTGTGTATCTCAGCCACAACTGTGTGCAACCGTTCCATTAGTGCACAAAGTCTCCCCAGGCACTAAAGAAATCGTGTGATGTCTCCGACGTGGGCCACTCCCCATTTCCCCCCAGAGTCCCCTTTCCACCTCCCTTAGAAAGGAGTTTAAAACCTCCTCCAGCAATCCACCCTGTTGCCTGACACCCGTCATCTTCTTTCCTCTTCGACGCTTGTACGGGTTCCGTACCAACGGGTAACGTGACACTTGCGCCCTTTTTCCTCCTCTGCCTTGTCGACCTCCTCACTCCAAGTGTTAGTGCCTGTCGTGCGACCGCACCTGCCTCGACACGGCTGTGCCTTGCTGTTGAATTACCGGCGATGATATGTATTCCCTCGTCCTACCTTTCTGTGGCATGACCGCCATGTGATCCAAAAACCCACAAAACCCTGCAAGTCTTCCTCTGCCCCGCATAACACACGAAGACCTGGGTTCTGAAGTCGTCCAATTTTTCGTACAAAGGAATCGACTGCCGTAAAGTCATTTTTCAGTGTAAAAGAACCTTCAGGCAACCCCACATACGGTCCATCTTTCCACACTCCCAATTCCGCTGCGTGGATCTTTCCATAATTTCGGAGAACCGTTACCCACATCATGCTCCGTTGCTTCAAACGGCACATTCCTCACTTCGACCCACGTCAAGTAGCTTGAAACATTAAGGCATACCTCCACTGCAGGTTCACGGCCATCCTCTTTTTCTTTATATTGTTAACGATGCTGGAGTAGTAACCTGCATCCTTAAACTTGATGAAAATTCTAGTAACTCGAGTGCTTCGCCATACAATTCCTCATTCGGTATGCCATATACTTCACCGATGATCGTTGGAAGTAAAACACCTGCATTTTGAACCGGTAAGCTGCCACGAACCAATTCAACACAGACGGTATTCACACGGCGACCATTCGGATCCGCCATTTTGATTGCTCAAAAACAGGAAAACTGCCAGAAAACCAGCTGATTCAGGAGCGTCTGCGCAGCACATCCACACGGCCCCAGAAGGGTGAAGACAATGTGATGGCTTTTTCGTGGTAAAATTATCAGACACGGGTCTGGGTTTGAAATAGCAAATGATCAAAAAATAGCATGTTTCCTCTCATTCACTGGTTTGACTGAATCTTGTTAATCATATCTAAACCACAAAAATAAAAACCATGTTCAGTGCTGTTTTTTTTAGAGAATTTACCCTTATTCTAAACCAAAATTTTCATGACTGTTATGAATAAGGGGGAAAATTAAATTTTCCCCAAAACTTAAGAAAACCTAAGGCACTATTCAAGGTCTAAACCATACTTGAAACCTTTTATTTTAAAAACTTTGAAATAATAAAGGTACTAAAGTGTTTTTTTTTTAAATTTTCAGTACTCCTTTAAATTTTTTTTATTAAAAAAATTTTAAAAACTATCTTAATTCATAAGTTCAAAATTGGGTAGGGGTTTTAAAACTTATTCATAATTTTCATAATTTTTTGGGGGTTTTAAACATCATTCCCTTTGGATTTTTTTTTTTAATAATTTTAACGGCTATTTTTTTCCCAAGTACCCCTTATGAAATGAAAGTATCGGTCGATATCAACCTCTTATGGGAACAGCAAAAACATAGCCCCAAACATAATTCCATTACAACACTGCTATCGGGCAAAATCCCCCCTTCTCAGTGTCAGCAAAAAACATTGCAGCTTAAACTACAATGTTAGATCATTGAGTAAACACATTATAAACGGGATTGCACTATTTTAAACCAAAATTTTCTATTAACTTTCATTATACTTGCTGAAACCTGGCTCAAACAAGATTTTACAGACAATTTATCATCCCTGGTTAAACAGCCTACAAAACTGTGGGCCGCCCAAAATCGGGGAGGAGGCACTGCCTCTATTACTCTGATGAACAAAGAATGTTTTAAATCAACTAAGGGAGGGGCCCGAAAACGGTGAATATGTAATAGCTAAATCCACAACAAGAACACTTAAGAAACGTATAGCAGTTGGTGCAGTCTACAGACTACCATACTCAAACACTTACACTTTTAGCCTTTTAGCAATAACCTTAGAAACATGATAACTGAGTCAGAGTTGAATAAACACCATCTGATACTAGCAGGAGATTTCAACATCAACGTTATCCAAGCAACCGACCCTCCAGTAGTTGATTTCACAAATGCTATGAACAACAGCTTATTGCTACCCACTATAACAAAGCCAACAAGAATCTCTGGCACTAGTGCCTCGTTACTCGACCATATCTGGACCAACATAATATCCCCACTACAGGCAGGTATAACCACAGATAATACCACAGACCACTATCCTACCTTTCTCATAACCAACTGCCTCAAGAAACAAGAAAGATCTCATTTCGCCTGCTCTAGGTGCCATTGATTGGCAGAGAGAACTAAATGACAGTAATAATATCGATAAAGATATCAAATTTTTTTTTACATAAAACCCTGAACCTCTACAATAAACATTGCCCAATCACAGAAAAGAGGCTAAACAGCCCATGGCTAACTAGAAGTATCCTCAAATCTATTAATAAAAAACACCAAATTGAAAAGCAGTTCAGATTAGGCTTAATTACTAAAGAATTTACTAAAAGATACACATCAATACTAACAAAACTAATACATAAATCAAAGCAACTGTATTATGAAAATAGATTTAGTGAAATGAAAGGTGACATAAAAAGTACCTAGCAAATCCTCTCCAAAATTTTGGGCTCAAGAAAACCAACTGGAAATAGAGAGATAGACTTAACTAAACCAGATGAACCTCACATACAACCTATAGACACGGCCGACAAATTTAATGTCTTCTTCTCTACCGTAGGTTCAAAGCTGGCTAGCCAAATTCCTAGCTCAAATACCCACCCGAGCGAGTACCTCACTGGCAACTATCCAAACACTCTATTTCTAGCTCCAACTAATCCCACTGAAGTCTCACTCATCATTAAATCATTAAAAAACAAATCAGGTGATCTAGATAACTTGCCACCATTCATATATGAAAAAGCTGCACCAGAACTGCCGCCCATTATTGCAACAATGTTTAACAAATCTATAGCTTCCTCAACCTTCCCATCCATACTCAAGACAGCAAAGGTCACCCCGATCCATAAAGGTGGAGATCCAACTGATTTGAACAGTTACAGACCCATATCAAACTTTTCCAAGATATTTGAAAAAATAATACACAAGAGACTTTACTCCTACCTTACATCCAACAACATACTTAACCCATGCCAGTTTGGATTTAGGCCAAAGAAAAGCACGAATGATGCTATTATACAAATGCTTGACCTATTATACACAGCTCTCGATAAGAATAAATATCCTCTGGGGCTCTTTGTCGACCTAAGAAAAGCGTTTGACACAGTTGACCACAATCTCTTGCACCTCAAACTGAACCATTACGGCATAAGAGGACATTCTCTTGAAATACCTAAAATCCTATCTTAACGACAGACACCAGTATGGAGTCAACTGCGCTATCCAACCTGTAGCTGTAGGAGTACCCCAAAGTAGTGTCCTAGGCCCACTCCTCTTTCTCATCTACATCAATGATCTCCCCATTGCATCCAACTCCTTACAGCAGTTCTATTCGCAGATGACACTACATATGTCTACTCCCATTCAGAACCCAGCTGTGCTTGAAAACACTGTAAACAATGAACTGCTAAAGATAAAAGTTTGGGGTGATAAAACAACAAACTCACACTTAACATAAAAAAAAACTTACTTAAATTGCTGCGGAAAACAGAGCCCAAATATTAAACCAAACCCTTTACCGTTAAGGGGTTTTCCCATATCACAAACCACGGGGGGCAAATTTTTGGTCTTCCTTTGATTGAACCCTTAAAATTTTCAGTCCCACACCCATCAAAAAACCCAAAAAAATTCCCAAACCAGTGGGGAAATCCTTTCCAAGAAAACCGTACTTTTGTACCAAAAAAACACCCCTCCTTCCCTTTTTTACCACTCTCTAATATATCCTTCCCCCTAAATCTAGGAAATCTGTGCCGGGGGCTCTACCACACCCAAACCCACCTTAGACCCTTTAAAAATTAACCCAAAAAAAAAAGCTGGTGCGGGTGAAACCAGCTCCTGTGCTAGCAACCCACCCCCAAACTTTTTCAAAAGACTAAACTTGCTAAAAATACAAGACATAACCCCTTATTATTGGCCTACACAATACAGAATTTTAAACCCCCACGTAAACCCCCCCAAAAACTTCTTTTTTGGGCCCAGTTACACAGAATGCCGGGCACGATACAAGGCGAAAACCCCTTTTTCAACTTTCCCCGGATTTAAAATTTCCCCACTATGCAAAAACGCTATGCACAAAAAAAAGGCCAAATTCGGGAACCGCAAACCGGGAAAGCATAGTCAAGGATTCCCGGGGACAATTTAAAAATTTAGGGCTCGGGCCAAAAAATCATCCCCATCTCACAATATTAAGAAAATCACCCCAAACATCTACTCTGTTTTTTTTCACGTGCCCTCCGGGGCTTTTAATTCTACCTTCCATAAAATTTTTAACACCTGCGGGCATTCCGAAAAAAAAATTTTTGGGGCTAAGTATACATAAGATTTTTTAAGTCCCAAACAAGACTTTTTAAAACAGTTAACCAAACTATTATATTTTATTTTAAGTAATAATTATATTTACTATTATCTCACCCTATTTTTTAAATTATTAAATGTATTAAGTTTAGTTTCCCCGAAATCCCTCGGCATGATAGTGGCAAACTTTGTATTTAAGAAAATAAAAATTTGAAAAACACTTTGAAATTTTTCAAAGAAATAAACTTTTTAATTTTTATTATTATTAATATTTTTTATTAGGGGTTTGATTTTTGAAAAGGGCCCTGCCAAGTGGGGGCCCCAGTGGGGCCTGTATCATGCCCCTCCTTTTTTATGTTTTTTACGTTCTAAAAATTTTAAATTGTTTTCACGGGGCAGTTCCCTTCAGCATTTTTCCATGCCCACTGCTCATTCTCTTGAGTCAGGGGGTTTATATTCTTTTTCTCGCGCTTATCTAGCAAAAATTTTTCGGGACTTATTTGGTTTTAGTTAAAATTTTTCGTTTTTGATTTTGAGTTTGTATTGAAATAGCAAACTGCGTCAGTAGTGGGAAGAAACCATGGGACAGGGGGGGTTGGGAAAACCCATGGCAAAAGGAATCGTAAAACCCCGGGGCCCATAAAATTTTCGTGAGCCCAGTTGGGGAAGAGGGGCTTTTAAAAGAACAGAGGAAACATTGAAAAACCGAAAATTTAAAGGGTTTGGGGTTTGAAAATTTTGGGGCTGATTCGGGAAAAATTTAATTGGGTTTGAAACACTCCTCTTTGAAACCTTTAAATTTGTAAAAAAAAAATTTCAAGGGAGTTTTTGTTTTCAAAGCCCGGCTTTTTTCTTGCTCCCTTAAAAAAATTTGTCACGAGTCCCAGATTGCATTTGCATTTTTTTAAAAAAAAAAAAAGTAACTTCCCTGTCTTTTTTAATTAGTCTTTTGTTTTAAAATAAATTTAAAAAGGGGAATTTTGCACAAACAAGGCTGTCATTTTTATTAACCGGAAAAAAAGTTGTTACAAAAAAGGCATCCGCCCTAAACAGTGTTGATGTTCCGATGCTAACGTTTGTAGAAATAAAAAAAGGGGGAAAACCCTGCGATAGGTTGGGGGGCCCCATACTAGCAGGTCCTTCAAAAAAATCCAACCCACAAACAGAATAACTGTTTACCCAAAAAAACCCTTTTGGGATAATCCTATTTACCATGGCAACCCCGATTTAAACCCAAAACCCCTCTCCTCACGTTTTTAAACCAACCAAAAATTTTTAAATTTTCCCAAAGGTTTTAGCTTCTATAAACCCTTTACAAAGGCCCAAACCAAACACTATTACCATGAGAACAAAAGAACATAAGAAAGGGAAAGAACAAAACTGGTGTTTTTTTTTTATACAATATATAAATTTTTAACAGAAACCTATTACAAAACCAAAAAACCCAAAATTTTTTTAAACCAAACCCCCTCCACATTTTTTTTTCCTGATGACAGATGTGCTGGATGACGTCATTCACAAGACATTTACTAAACGTGACACTGATTTATTAAAAACAGCAAGAAAAGTAAAAGAAACTTTGCGTTATGGGCTTGGGCCTGGGAAGAAAAAAGAAAAACCCCAGTCGATTCCCCCAGTTGGGGTGCGGGTTTCCCCCTTTTTAGCTAATATATCAACCCTTTTTTAAAACTCCCTTCCCGGGTTTGAGGGTAAAATTTAAAAATTTAAAAAATATTAAAATATTTTTTACAATTTATCAGCTCCCAATATTTCTGGGTTTGCCTTTAAACAGGGGTTCTTTTTATCCATTAATGTTTTTGGGGAAATTTTTGTAAAAAGGGATCATAGGGGGGTATTTCAGGCCCATCTGCTGAGAAAGGGTTTTTAAATTCTAGCTACCTTTGGGAACCCGTTTTGTGAAAGAGGGGAATTTTGTATACGGGAAAAGGTTTTTTTCCCCCCCCTCCTACGCATTTAAATGGGCACATTAACAAAGGGTTCTACATTTCCAAACCTTCCAGTAAAAAAGTTTGGAAAAACCCGAAAAGGGGGAATAAAACTTTTTACCATTTGTGCCGACAAACATTTAGGGAAAATTTAATAGGAAAAGATTTTGTACTGATTTGAATTAAAAATTATTCTATTTTTCATACTACAAATACTACTATTTTCATTACTCTAGAAATACTAATATCATTAATTTTGGGACACATAATTATCTTGGGCCTGGGGTCATGGTAAGCAGAAATCAAAAACCGGGGCCAAACAGTTTTCCCTATGGCCCAAAAAAAGGGGGAAAAAGAATTTACTTGGTTTATCTCAAGGGAAATATAAAATAACAGAAGTTTTAAAAATTATTTTACAGTCTTAAAAATCATAGTGAGGCCTCATTTAGATTTATGCCCCCAGTTTTTTTTGGGCTTCTTAAATTCAGATTTTTGGGAACATACAGAGAAGAAGACTAAAACGATTTTTTCTGTGTAAGGAACCCCCCGAAGAAAATAGCCTTTTAAAACCTTAAATCTCCACTCTCTGCAGAGCGTAGAAAGAAAGGGGAGGGGGAATTTAAAAAAGTGAAAAGTGGGTGACGGGCATAAACAAGGGGGATATAAAAAAAGTACCCGAGGGGGTCGAGCCCGGTAAAAACCAAAAAATAAAGGATTTAAGTTGGAAAAAACAGAGTTTTTAGTGCGTGGGAAAAATCTTCCCCGAGGTGTCCGGGGGCAGGGCTTTGGGGGGGGGTTTTTTAAAAAATTGGGGCCCAAAAATATGAGTGGGAAAGGGGCTGGGGTTTGATTTGTGCATTGGGTACGAAAGTAAATTTTTTGGGGAGCATGGGTAGGGGGTCATTTTTAAAAAAGGGGCCGCCTTTATGGGCCCTGGGGGTTTTGCAGTGCTCCTCCATTTTAGTTTCTAGGGTCATAACAACCCGGGAAACGCAAACCCCATCCCAATGATTTATGTATTAAAATTTTTCTTCAAATCTTGCATTCCCCTAATTTTTAAATTTTGGGTTTCTTGTTTTTTTTTGTTATGTTTCCCAAAAAAGCCAAAAAATTTTTTTTTTTTGTTTACTGGGGTAAACTTCATCTTCATTCTTTTTTTTTTAATTTCGTTTAAGGGTTTTTATGATAAAATTAAACTAACTGTTTTAAATTTTGACTCCATAGTTTAAATTTTGTGTTTCCCAATGGTTAAATTAAAAATCTGTTGAACTCTCAATTTCTTCCGGGGTTTTTGGGGCCCTTCCTCAAAATTTATTCCAGGGGCCTTTTTAACACTCCCCATCTTTTTTTTCCGGGGCTTTTTTAAAACTCCTCATTTTTTCTTCCGGAGCTCTTAATACTCCCAGCTTTCTTCCGGAGCTCTTAATACTTTTCAGCTTTCTTCCGGGGCTCTTTAAAAACTCCCAGCTTCCTTTTCCCGGGGTCTTAATTTCCCCCTCATCTTTTTTTCCGGGGGGCTCTTAACACTCCTCATTTTTTCTTCCCGGGGCTCCCTTTAAAACTCCTCAGTTTTTTCCGGAGCTCCCTTAAAACTCCTCAGCTTTCCCTTTTTGGGGCTCTTAATACCCTCAGTTTTTTTTTTTTCCGGACTCTTTAAAAAATCCCCCAGTTTCTTCCCGGAGCTTTTCAAAAAATCCTCAGCTTTCTTTTTGGACTCTTAATCACTCTTTAATGCAAAAAGGAAAAAATTTTGGAGTTTTTGGGTTTGCAGTAAACTAAAACCAAGACAACAGTGCATAAGTGTTCCCCAATACAGGGGAAAGAATTTTTGGGTTCTATCGAGAAAAAAATAAATAACATGAGTCGTCAGGTTATTCAAAGTCTATATATCGTTAGCATATATTTTGATTATGCTACACAGTTTCTGGTCACCGTATTAGATAATGGGCATAAATGCGCTGGAAGATAGACGAAGAAGTTTATTCCCCCATGTATCAGAAATCTTTCCTGCGAGGATAGACTGAGGGCACTTAATCTGCACTCTCTAAAAAGGGAAATAGAATTGGGGGGGATATGATTGATGTATATAAATGGAAACCAGGAATAAATAAAAGGGATAAAAAAAAAAACGTGCTAAAATTTTTTTAAACCCAAAGACAATACTCGCAGTAATGGGTTCATGTTAGAAAAAATTAGATTTAAATGAGTGGATGGAACTCTCGATTTAGCTTCGTTGAAACTAAAACCTGTGTAGCTTTAAAAAATATTTTGACAGTTATATGAGTGGGCGAGTTAGATCTGCCTATCACAGGTCAGTAGACCTGCAGCAATGCTCCTTCCTTCTTCAGTGGGTGTAAAATGGACCTGCCTAGAATGGGCCCGTAGACCTGCTTTGGGTATCCATCTTGCTTATGTTCTTATGTAACTAGATGTTCGAACTCGACTAGAAACTCAGCAGCAGAACTTTTGATCTCTTGAATTTTGCTAAATAGGTCATCCATATTACTGCGAAGTCCTGCCATAGCCCGTCGCCCGTAAGTAGAGGAATCTTTTCTAATTACACCCAAATGGGCAGCCATGAATGCCTGGATACTAATCTGACAGCATGGGAGTACACTTATCGCTCTACAAAGGCTGACACTTACTCTGATGTACTCAGTTTTAGGTAGAGAAAGATCCCACACAGTGAGGTGACAGAAAGCAACAACTTGGTTCAGAGACTCTTATATCAAGGGAAAAGTGCACACACAATTTCCTAAGTGAATTTTTTTTTCGAAAAATATTTTTTTAAGATCATTGACGGTTATCACTCTGCAATGTATCATTAAAAACTAAACAATCTTGTGAGATCAGAAAATCAGGAAGAGAATGAAATAATACATATAAATATATATATATATATATATAATATATATATATATATATATATATAAAATATATATATATATTACAACGAATTCGCGAGAGCAGGCGAAATATACACAAACACTGATCTCTGGCTGAAGGAACTCGAACCTACGAACCTTAGGACAAGGTACCAGTGCTTTACCAATCTACCCCACGGGCAATACCATTGTTCAAAATCCCTAGTAAGCTGATGCATGCAGGAGATGAGATGAAAAGCTGTAAGCCTTCTCCCTGAAACTGGCTGCCTTGGATCAAACGTGTAGCGCAAGCTACACGCCAAGGTATTGTCCATTGTGGGTAGATTGGGAAAGCACTGCGTACCTTTTTCCTAAGGTTCGTAGGTTCGAGTCTCCTTCAGCCCGAGATCAGTGTTTATATATATATATATATATATATATATATATAAAATATATATATATTAAAATATTTATATATATATATATTATTATATATAAATTTATTTTTTTTTATTATCACACTGGCCGATTCCCACCAAGGCAGGGTGGCCCGAAAAAGAAAAACTTTCACCATCATTCACTCCATCACTGTCTTGCCAGAAGGGTGCTTTACACTACAGTTTTTAAACTGCAACATTAACACCCCTCCTTCAGAGTGCAGGCACTGTACTTCCCATCTCCAGGACTCAAGTCCGGCCTGCCGGTTTCCCTGAACCCCTTCATAAATGTTACTTTGCTCACACTGCAACAGCACGTCAAGTATTAAAAACCATTTGTCTCCATTCACTCCTATCAAACACGCTCACGCATACCTGCTGGAAGTCCAAGCCCTCGCACACAAAACCTCCTTTACCCCCTCTCTCCAACCTTTCCTAGGCCGACCCCTACCCCGCCTTCCTTCCACTACAGACTGATACACTCTTGAAGTCATTCTGTTTCGCTCCATTCTCTCTACATGTCCGAACACCTCAACAACCCTTCCTCAGCCCTCTGGACAACAGTTTTGGTAATCCCGCACCTCCTCCTAACTTCCAAACTACGAATTCTCTGCATTATATTCACACCACACATTGCCCTCAGACATGACATCTCCACTCGCCTCCAGCCTTCTCCTCGCTGCAACATTCATCACCCATGCTTCACACCCATATAAGAGCGTTGGTAAAACTATACTCTCATATATTCCCCTCTTTGCCTCCAAGGACAAAGTTCTTTGTCTCCACAGTCTCCTAAGTGCACCACTCACTCTTTTCCCTCATCAATTCTATGATTCACCTCATCTTTCATAGACCCATCCGCTGACACGTCCACTCCCAAATATCTGAATACATTCACCTCCTCCATACTCTCTCCCTCCAATCTGATATCCAATCTTCATCACCTAATCTTTTTGTTATCCTCATAACCTTACTCTTTCCTGTATTCACTTTCAATTTTCCTCTTTTGCACACCCTACCAAATTAATCCACCAATCTCTGCAACTTCTCTTCAGAATCTCCCAAGAGCACAGTGTCATCAGCAAAGAGCAACTGTGACAACTCCCACTTTATGTGTGATTCTTTATCTTTTAACTCCACCGCTCTTGCCAAGACGCCTCGCATTTACTTCTCTTACAACTCCATCTATAAATGTATTAAACAACCACGGTGACATCACACATCCTTGTCTAAGGGCTACTTTTACTGGGAAATAATTTCCCTCTTTCCTACATACTCTAACTTGAGCCTCACTATCCTCGTTAAAAACTCTTCACTGCTTTCAGTAACCTACCTCCTACACCATACACTTGCAACATCTGCCACATTGCCCCCTATCCACCCTGTCATACGCCTTTTCCAAATCCATAAATGCCACAAAGACCTCTTTAGCCTTATCCAAATACTGTTCACTTATATGTTTCACTGTAAACACCTGGTCCACACACCCCCTACCTTTCCCTAAAGCCTCCTTGTTCATCTGCTATCCTATTCTCCGTCTTACTCTTAATTCTTTCAATAATAACTCTACCATACACTTTGCCAGTATACTCAACAGACTTTATCCCCCCTATAATTTTTGCACTCTCTTTTATCCCCTTTGCCTTTATACAAAGGAACTATGCATGCTCTCTGCCAATCCCTAGTACCTTACCCTCTTCCATACATTTATTAAATAATAGCACCAACCACTCCAAAACTATATCCCCACCTGCTTTTAACATTTCTATCTTTATCCCATCAATCCCGGCTGCCTTACCCCCTTCATTTTACCTACTGCCTCACGAACTTCCCCCACACTCACAAGTGGCTCTTCCTCACTCCTACAAGATGTTATTCCTCCTTGCCCTATACACGAAATCACAGCTTCCCTATCTTCATCAACATTTAACAATTCCTCAAATATTCCCTCCATCTTCCAATACCTCCAATCTCTCCATAATATACTCTCCTCTCTAATTTCTTGAACGTGCTTTTTCAGGTGTGTTCTAAAACGGTGCTGCTACTCCAGTATATATATATATATATATTATATATATATATATATATTTTATATATATTATATATATATATATATATTATTTATATATATATATATATATATATATTATGTATTTATAATATATTATATATATAATATATATATTTATATTAATATATATATTATATTTATATATATATATAGATATATATATATTATATATATATATATGCAATATGATCACAGTAAACAGGTGATTTCGAATATGCAAAAACAACCACTCTCGAAAAAAAATGAGAAATTCCAAGCGCTTACGTGACTACTCACTTTATGTAGTGATCGTAGTCACGAAAGCGTTTAGGAATGTCTTATTTTTTCAGAGTGGTTGTATTGCATATAATATATA
Organism: Cherax quadricarinatus; assembly: GCF_026875155.1. Classification (NCBI taxonomy): domain Eukaryota; kingdom Metazoa; phylum Arthropoda; class Malacostraca; order Decapoda; family Parastacidae; genus Cherax; species Cherax quadricarinatus. Next base: position 28,467,954 of record NC_069470.1, read on the forward strand.
TTATTATATATATATATATATATATATATATATATATATTATATATATTTATATATATATATATATATATATATATATATATATATATATAATATATATATAACCACACATATATTAATATATATATATATATATATATTATTATATATATTATATTATATATATTATATATATATATATATATATATATATATATATATAGATTTGTTACACACACACACAATTCCCTTGTGTCGTGTAACTCGAACTGGAGTTATTAGTAGGACTAACGGCGTCCAAATTCTTAGCTCCTAACTTCCAGGGAGGCTGGTTTAAATAACCCGGGGTAAGATCCACTGTTCTAGTCACAGTATTTTTTTTTCTCACAAACGACTTGTTTCGTGGCATGCATTAATCTGGTAACCTTATGTTGATCATGGTTACTTGGTTAATATTTTAATAGCAGGGTTACTTTAAGAGCTGAGATTGTTTGGACATTTAGAAAGGCTAGATCAAAATAGGATGGCTTGCAGGGTGATAGATCTATGTATTTGAGGAAAGGAAGAAAGGTCATCATAGGAAAGGTTGGCTTGGACAATCCAACAGCTTTGTCGTAGCATGTTAGTATGAGTGAGTGGAAGCAATGTTATCTTCATGAATTGATGTGCTGTTGGAGTGTGAGCCCCACCAGGTAAATTTATGCAAGAATTCAGGGAATGACTGGTTAACCACAAACTTGAGTCCTAGTAGCATGGGCATCTGAAGGAGTTGTGGGATTTTTGCAGATTGGCGTGGCAATTTATCTGTGATGTTGGTGCGCAAATTGGCAAGATACATCAAATTGTTGATTTTCAGCATTGAAAAACGGGTCATTAGGCTAATGGGCGAATCTCGTGCATGTTCCTTAAGGATCAATAATGCGAGCTCTGAACTGGGTAGGACCTTTCTGGTAAATGCACAGAAGGCTTACTGCACAGATGGGTCTGCGAGACAGCTGTCGTTGTTTGGTTCAGTTACCGATTTCAAGTAAAATAATCTCCAAATATAAATTTAGATCAAAAATAACAAAATAGGCACAATACCGCCGTCTGAAACAATAACAAATTTACCTGTTTTAGTTGACGTTTCGATTCCACCTGGGCCCTTTAAATGTCACACTAACACTCAAAGGTTCAGCTTCAGTAGGTTTGCCAGGTGAGACCTGACCCAGGCCCGTTCTCCATGTGGTGACCCGAAATGGCTCCCGGAAAGAGTGTCGGCGTTTGTATAAGTGATATACCGTTTTTTACAGGCCTATGGCAGGGGCACGGTGTGCATTCATGCAAGTGGAGGTTCCGTTTGCAGTCCTATGGAGTGGGCCCATGCCCTATGTCAAGGGGCACGGTGAGTCTTATTAAGTTAGGGGAAGTTACAGTTTACAGCCTTTGACATGGACACAAATTAGTTTGCACGTCAGGCGGAGGACTGTTCACCAACCATATGGGCAGTGACAGTCCTTAAACAAGGCATGCGGTCTTCTTCAGCACAAGTGGTGGAACAGTTAACTTACAATCTTCGTCTCAACGTTTGTAGCTGGGGTACAGCACGGAACTTTGTTCAATATGGTGTCAGATGCTGGTGTTCTTGCTCTTGCTCTCTAAAGTTCTGTTGCATTTAAGCCAATTACTGGCACTTTGGGCCCCAGACTAAATCTTAGTCCTGGTTTTGTCTCTGTAGATGCCTACATTTTTCTCATTTGCAACTGTCAAATGCCTCCAAACTTCAGAACACTCTGACTTGATCTTTTCTTATCCTTCCTCCTCCTTCCCTTCTCTCTCTCTACTCTTCTCCTTTCTGGTTTTTCCTTTGATTTCCTTTTTTTTGTGCCCAGGTGTGTTCTGCCATTTCATCCCACCCCCCTTGTGTTTTTGGCCTAGTCCTCGTGGGCCATTATAATGCTCTATGCAGTGCATCCTTTGTCTTGTCTTTGACTTACTCCACTTCTACAACTAATACTACTACTACCATACTACTAAAGCCCTTTCTACTTACTTTTGCCTCTTTCATTTCCCTTTTCTTTTTACCATACTACCCTACTTACTACTACCACTACTATACTAACAACTATACTCCACTAATACATACCACTACTACTCCTCTCTACTTCCACTACTCTTCCACTACTACTTCCACTACTAAGCATTTACCTCTACCGCTACTTCTCCACTTCATTTCTTTCTTCCTTTCTTTTTTCCATTCTTGTCCCCTTCTTCTATATATACTGGCTCCCTCACCTTAGTGTGTTAAGCGTCGTGACTTGTAGTGGTCCAAATTGGGACCGAAATCGTCGTCCATTTATAAAAGCTGCTCTCTTTTCGGAATGTTGCAGGTTTTCTCTTTATTAGATATCAACACTACGCACTTATAACTTAACGGAAAATAGTAACAAAAATACAATTCAGGTGAACGGAGTGGGAAATGTGAAACCCATGGCAAGTGTAGTCTTGGCTTTGCGTTCACCAACTTGACCAGTTGTCTCTAATTGAGTTAGCTGGCCAGCCGGTGCGAGTGGTTTAACACACTGGCCTGTGAGTTTCAGTAGTACTCTGCCATGGGTTTTTTTAAGCCCTCCAGTTCCTGATGCAGGGGACTCGAAACAGTGGAATGAAATTAAGTCCTTTCTGAAATTTTCTTTTATTATGTTTAAGATATTTATTTACCCCCCCACACCCCTCCGCCCCTTTTCATTAATGTTAATGTTAAAATTTTTATTTTGCACCAAAAGAATCTTAGATAACTTACCTAACCTTATTATAGGCAAGATCTAATTTATTTTAGCCTAACCCCAATAAATTATTTTAGGATTTGTTTGCAGTAATTTAATACTAAAACAAACACAGTGAAATATATTTTTTTCGTTAGGTTCGGAATGATTTTGGCTAAATTATTGTACACAAATTTTCACTTGTCCTTTTATGGCAAGATGGGTTGCTATTTAAGCCAAAATCGCAAGTTCTGCCTATTCGGCACGTATATATATATATATATATATATAAGATATATATACATATATATATATATTTTATTTATATATTATATATATATATATGTCGTGCGAATATGTAAAAAATGGTCTCAATTAGCAAGAACCTCATTTAAAATTAAGTCCTTTCTGAAATTTTCTCTTATACGTTTAAAGATATATTTTTTTTCATTAATGTTAATGTAAAAAATTTTTAATTTACACCAAAAGAATCTTCTTAAGAAAAACTTACCTAACCTTAATTATAACATGAACAATTATTTTAGCATAACCCAACTAAATATATTTAAAATACTCGTTACAATAAATTTAGCACTAAATAAACACAATCCAAATATATTTTTTTAGTTAGGTTCAGAATGATTTTGGCGAAATTATTGCATTACACAAATTTTCATTTATCCTATATGGCAAGATGAAACGTTGCTATTTAAGCCAGATGCAGTTCTGCCTATTCGGCACGACATATATATTATATATATATATATATATAATCATATTATTCAGTTGAACACTGCGGGTAAACATTCCATACCACTGGCCGGGGATAGATCCCGCGGGTTCTATCCCACCGTGGTATGGTTTGTTTGCAATCAATGTCATTACGATTTGTGAGTGTGACATGAGGTAAAGGACACGCTTTGCCATCCAGGGGATTTATTAATAACAGATAAGTAAATATATACCCCAAAATGTTGGTAAATGTACGGAATTTCAGAGATGGAAAGTGGATGTAAATTCAAAGGCTTAAAACCACCTTACCAAATTAGTAACCTTCAAGGAAGGTCCTTGATGCTGGTGAGGGGCTCTTGATCTAGGGAATATGGATTTGTTGCTCCAGTTCCCTGAATTAAACCTGAATCCTTCTTCATCTCCCCAAGGCACTGTTATAATCAAAGCATTTAGGTGCGCTTCCCCCTCGATTATAATAATACTGAATAGCAGTTCCATTTTAAAACTGGTCGTGTTGCTCAATTACCACTCTTAGTAGTTGGTTACATGTAGTTCTACATATTCTAGTTCTGTGGTGCACCCCCCTGCTGTAGTAAGAAAACAGGATTGGTGGAAAAAACATAATTCAACCCTACTGGTACATGAAGCTTGTGGATACAGTGAAGTAAACAGGTAGTGAAGATAGAAAACAGTACTGATTTCTTAGAGGTAGTTGTACATCACGTTTTCTCTCCTTTTACTTCTGTAAAATTCCATGTCATTGTTCCCATATATCCCATATAATATTTTTCTTCCATTTTCATGTTTGGAGGGCAGGTAGGGAGTGGAAACGTAGGGAGAGAGAGTCTCCTGTTTTTTCTAGCCTTGACTGACTCACCAAGGTAAGGTACGGTAGTCCCTAATCTAACGAAGAATATGAGCCTTGTCGATGACTTTTCCGTGTAGATCATGAACTCGATGAAACTCACTCTCATGTTCTCTACTCGACCTTCTACTACCTCTTCCTCTTCTCTTCCCTCTTCCCTCTTCTCTGTCTCCCTCCTTCTCTTCTCTCTGCTCCATCTTCCTCTCTCTCTCTCCCTCTTTCCTCTTCTCTCTCTCCCTCTTCCTCTTCTCTCTCTCTCTCCTCCTCTTCTCTCTCCTCTCTCTACTTTCGTTATTCAAAAAACTTTCTCTGTATGTGTTAATTACTTTTTCCGCCATTGCTTAAAGCCTCTCGCGGTTTTGAACCATTCTGTTTCTTCCCGTGCACACCCAGGTGGTTCCTGAAGATAATGTTCACTGGTATGGTCACCCCACAGTACCTACTACGGTGTCACCCCGCATACCTGCCCTACGGTGTTCACCCACTAGTACCTTCTACGGTGTCACCCCACTGTACCTTCTACGGTGTCACCCCACAGTACCTTCTACGGTGTCACCCCACAGTACCTTCTACGGTGTCACCCCACAGTACCTTACGGTGTCACCCCACAGTACCCTTATACGGTGTCACCACAGTTACCTTCTACGGATATGATGTGTCACCCCACAGTTAACCTTCTACGGTGTCACCCACTGTTTTTTTTTTGTAATACCTTCTACGGTGTCACCCCACAGTACCTTCTACACGGTTGTCACCCCACAGTACCTTTCTCGGTGTCACCCCACAGTACCTTCTACGGTGTCACCATACAGTAACTGCCTACGGATCGGTGTTGCATGCCACAGTATCTGCTATGGTGTATAACCCCACAGCACCTGCTTGGTGTCACCCCACAGTACCTACCCGATGTCACCCGCAATACCTGCTACGGCACTGCCACAGTATCTGTTACGTGTCACCCCACAGTACCTGCTACTGTGTCACCCCGCAGTATCTGCTACGGGGTGTCACCCCCGCAGTATCTGCGACGGTGTCACCCCCGTAGTATCTGCTACGGTGTCACCCCGTTAGTATCTGCTACGGTGTCCACCCCGCAGTTTCTGCTACGGTGTCACCCGCACTATCTGAACTACGGATGTCATTCCGTAGTATCTGCTACGGTGTCACCCACAGTATCTACTACGGTTGTCACTCCACGTATCTTGATACGGTGTTACCCACACGTACATTGCTACTGTTGTTCACCCCACCTGTTACCTGCTACTGTGTCACCCCACGTACCTGCTACTGTGTCACCCCACGTACCTGCTACTACTGTGTCCACCCCACAGTACCATGGCTAAGGTGTCACCCCACAGTACCTGTACTGTGACACCCACAGTAATGCTACTGTCTCACCCCACAGTACTGCTAACTGTCTCACCCCGCAGCTGTACCTGATACTGTCTCACCCCACAGTACCTGCTACTTGTCTCACCCACAGTACCTGCTACTGTTCCACCCACAGTACTGTACTGTGTCACCCCACAGTACTGCTACTGTGCACCCCACAGTACCTGCTACTGTGTCACCCCACAGTACCTGCTACCCTTTTGGTGTCACCCCACCAGTACCTGCTTACTGTCTCACCCAAGTACTGCTACTGTCTCACCCCACAGTAACCCTGCTACTGTGTCACCCCCTCAGTACCTAATACTGTCTCACCACAGTAACCTGTACTCTCTCACCCACAAGTACCTGCTACTGTCTCACCCCTTTTGTTTTTTTTTTTTTTTCAGTACCTGCTTCTGTGTTCACCCCCAACAATTACTGCTTACTGTGCACCCACAGTACTTGCTTCTGTGTCACCCCCACAGTACCTGCTACTGTGTCAACCCACAGTCCTGCCTACTGTGTAACCACCACAGTACCTGCTACTGTGTCACCAAGAGTACCTGCTATCTGTGGTCACCCCAGAGTACCTGTTACTGTGTCACCCACAGTACCTGCTATGTCTCACCACAGTTCCTGCTACTGTGGCACCCACAGATTACCTGCTACTGTGTCACCCCACAGTACCTGCTACTGTCTCATACCCACAGTTACCTGCCACTGTTGTCACCCCACTTACCTGCTTCTGGTCTCACCCCTCAGTACATGCTACTGTGTCACCCCAATTAACTACTTACTGTGTCACCCCACAGTACCTACTACTGCTCACCCCTCAGTACCGGCTACTGTGTTAACCCCACAGTGCCTGCTACTGTGTCAACCCCAACAGTTACCGCTACTGTGTCACCCCACAGTACCTGCTACTGTGTCACCCCACAGAGTACCTGCTGCTCTACCTCACAAGTCAACTCACTTGTTCTACTTCGTCTTTATTGTTTTCCATCTGTGTGTGTGTGAGAGGTGTGTTGTGTGTGTGTGTGGGGGGGGGGGGGGGGGGGGGGGGGGGGGGGGGGGGGGGGGGGGGAGGGGGGGGGGGGGGGGGGGGGGGGGGGGGGGGGGGGGGGGGGGGGGGGGGGGTGGGGGGGGGGGGGGGGGGGGGGGGGGGTGGGGGGGGGGGGGGGGGGGGGGGGGGGGTGGGGGAGGGGGGGGGGGGGGTGGGGGAGGGGGGGGGGGGGGGTGGGGGGGGGGGGGGGGGGGGGGGGGGCGGGGGGGGGGGGGGGGGGGGGGGGCGGGGGGGGGGGGGGGGGGTGGGTGGGGGGGTGGGGGGGGTGGGTGGGGGGGGGGGCGGGGGGGGGGGGGGGGGTGGGGGCGGGGGGGGGGGGGGGGGGGGTGGGGGGGGGGGGGGGGGGGGGGGGGGGGGGGTGGGGGGGGGGGGGGGGGGAGGGGGGGGGGGGGTGGGGGTGGGGAGGGGGGGGGGGGAGGGGGGGGGGGGGGGGGGGGGGGGGGGGGGGGGGGGGGGGGGGGAGGGGGGGGGGGGGGGGGGGGAGGGGGGGGGGGGGGGGGGGGGAGGGGGGGGGGGGGGGGGAGGGCGGGGGGGGGGGGGGGGGGGTGGGGGGGCGGGGGGGGGCAGGTGGGGGGGGGGGGGGGGGGGGGGGGGCGGGGAGGGGGGGGGGGGGGGGGGGGGGGGGGGGGGGAGGGGGGGGGGGGGGGGGGGGGGGGGGGGGGGGGGGAGGGGGGGGGGGGGGGGGGGGGGGGGGGAGGGGATCGGGCAGTAAGTGGAGTCGGGCTCGGGGGGGAAGTGGGCCCAGGCTTGGGGGAGTAGGGGGGAGGCCGCGGAGGAGAGGGCCGCGCGCGGGGCGGGGGAGGAGGGGGGGGGGCGGGCGGGAGGGGGGGCGGCCGAGGGGGGGGGTCGTGGGGTGTGGGAGTGAGGCGGTGCGGGCGGGGGAGGAGGGGGGAGTACAGGCGGGGGGGGCGGGCACTAGTGGGGAGGGGGCGGGGGGGGGTGGGGGGCAGCGAAGGAGGGGGGGGTGCAGTGGCTAGGGCCGGTGCATGGGGAGGGATAGGGGAGGGTCGGGGGGGCGCTGAGGGCGAGGGCGGGGGCGGTAGGGGGGGGGGTGGCGGGAGGCGGGCTGGGTGGCGCTGTGGGCGGAACGGGGCCCGGTAGGGGTGGGGCTGGGGGGGGTGGGGATGGAGAGGAGTGGGAGGAGGGGGGAAGCGGGGGGCGAGTGGATGGTTGGGGGTGCCGCGGGGCAGGGAGGGGAGCCCTGAAGGGGCCTGGGGCCGCTTGCTAGGCGGGGGGCGACGGGGGTCGGGATGGGGGGGAGGGGCGTGGGTGGGCGGGTGGGCATCGGAAGGGGCGGGGGGGGGGGGGCGGAGCTGGGGGGCGTTCGGGCAGGGGGGGGGGGGGGGGCAGGGCGGAGATGGCGGGGTGGCCGCGCGTTGCGGGTAGGGATGAGAGAGGGGGGTCGAGGGGGGGGGGCGAGGGAGGGGCTGGGGGGGGGGTGGGGCTGGAGGGGGGGGGCGGGGTAGCGGGCGGGGGGGGTTGGGAGTGCTTTTAGGTTTTTTTTTTTTTTTCATTCTCCTTTTTTCTTTTTTTTTTTCATTTTCATGTTTTGTTTTGTTGTTGTTTTTTCACTTGTGTTGGTGTTTGTGTTGTGTGTGTGTTGTGTGTTTGTGTGTGTGTGTGTGTGTGTGTGTGTGAGTTGTGTAGTGTGTGATTTGTGTGTTCGTGTACTCACCAGTTGTACTCACCTAGGTTGAGGTTGCGGGTGGTCGAGTCCGAGCTCATGGCCGCCTTTCACTTGATGCTAGTAGCGTCACTCTCCCTGAGCCGTGTGCTTTAACATACCTCTGCTTAAAGTATGTATGGAATCCTGCCTCCACTACATCGCTTCCCCAAACTATTCCACTTACTGACTACTCTGTGGCTGAAGAAATACTTCCTAACATCCCTGTGATTATCTGTGTCTCAGCTATTCCAACTGTGTCCCCTTGATTACTGTGTCCAATCTCTGGAACCTCCTGTCTTTGTCCACCTTGTCAATTCCTCTCAGTATTTTGTATAGTCGTTATCATGTCCCCCTTTCTCTCCTGTCCTCCAGTGTCGTCAGTGTTGGATTTCCTTAACCTTCTCTGTAGACATACCTCTTAGCTCTGGGATAGTTTTTTTGTTGCAAATCCTTTGCACTTTCTCTAGTTCTTCATGTGGCTTGGTAGGTTGTGGTGGTTCCAAACTGGTGCCGCATACTCAATTTTGGCCTAACCGTACACGGTGTACATAGGTCCTGAATGATTCCTTATTAAGATGTCGGAATGCTCTGTCTGAGGTTTGCTAGGCGCCCATATGCTGCAGCAGTTATATTGGTTGATGTGCGCTTCAGGAGGATGTGCCTGGTGTATACTCACCCCAAGATCTTTTTCCTTGGGTGAGGTTTGTAGTCTCTGACCCCCTAGCCTGTACTCCGTCTTGCGGCCTTCTTTTGCCTCTTCCCCAATCTTCAGACTTTGCACTTGGTGGGATTTGAACTCCAGGAGCCCAATTGTGGACCAGGTCTGCAGCCTGTCCAGATTCCTTTGTAGTTCTGCCTGGTTTCGATCGAGGTGAATTCTTCTCATCAAACTTCACGTCATCTGCAAACAGGGACACCTCAGAGTCTATTCCTTCCGTTCATGTCGTTCACAAATACCAGAAAAACAGTGTGTGTGTTTGTGTGTGTGTGTGTGTGTGTGTGTGTGTGTTGTGTGTGTGTGTGTGTAGTGTGTGTGTTTGTGTGTGTGTGTGTTGTGTGTGTGTGTGTGTGTGTGTGTGTGTGTGTGTGTGTGTGTGTGTGTGTGTGTGTGTTGTGTGTGTGTGTGAACATATAATAGTTCAATTCTGAATTCTCTTGGAAATTATATTTTTTCTTCTATACGATGAGTTGGCTGTTATTAATAATCGTTTTCAGGAATGGTATAGTCGCTTATTATTTTTTGATTATCACTAATCAAGAATTAATTGTAATAAACTGAATTGATAAGTCTTGGAGTAGTGAATCCTGATTTACAAACTGTTATAGTGCAGTGAATCTTTGTTTAAACTGAGTAATAATATTGGAGAGATCCTTGTTTATAAAATGAGTAATAAGATAATGGATTGAATCTTTGTTTACACCTGAGTAACAATCTAGGGGGAGTGAATTCCCTCAGTTTTTTAATTCGGTAATATAGCGGTGGATGTGAGCACCCAGTACGCGGCCAAATTTGTTTTAGTACACTTACTGTAAGACAGCAGGCAGTGTAGGATATTTAATTCTGGCAATACTAATATGCTCTAGGTACCAATATGCCTGGGTCACCAAACTACTACAGGCACAACTTGCCTCGGCTTCAATATGTCCAAGGTATCAAGAAGCCCAAGGCCCCAAACACCCCCGGGCACAATGTGCCCAACCCAAAAAAAATAAGCTCAGTGACATTTGGGGGGATGATGATTAAAAAAAAAAAATAATAAAAATTTAAAAATAATAATTAAAAATTTAAAAAATTTTTTGGAAGCCTTTTACCTAGTAAGGGTCTAGAAAGGTAATCGGTTGGGTCCTTAAAAGGGTTGTGCACTCCAGTTCCTTGAATCAAAAAAGCCCCTGCAGCACGAAGGGCGATTTAAAGAGAAACTGTGTTTTATGTTTTACCAGCACTAGGACCCTTTGGTCTTTTAAAATAGTTCCCAAAAAGCAGGTTGGGGGGTTAAAAATTTTTGTACCCCAAATTTTACTTTTGTTTTTCCATTTTTATTTTCATGATATTAAGCGGGTACATGTCTCTCAGGTATGTACAATGAGGTTTCCCTTTAATTAAATTTTTTGGGGAATAAAGTGTTCATGTTTTGGGGGGAACAGTAACTGTAAACCACAGCCCATTGGGGCCAGTGTGATTTGTTTTCATTTTTTGTTATTTACGTTTTCGTGAGTCAGCCTGCATGTAGTTTTAATGACCACTTATAGACTAAATTTTCAAACCCAATTTAACTAATAACTTGCACTATGTGATTAATTTTTCTGCGAACATGCATGTTAAAATCACTACATACGACGTCTATTAGCACTAAAAACTAATACGGTGCATCTTACCCTAAATTTACACACTGGTAACATTTGGAAATCTTTACCAGAAAAAAGATTCCCAAATGTTTGCCCTAGGTTAAATTCTCAACTTACGGGTTTTTTAAATCATCACCAACTCTCACCCGGACAGGGTTTGGCCCGGCCTCGATCATGCATTGCCCTGCTCAAGGGAGGTGCGAATTATTTAGGAGTGATAAAAAGGGAAAAAAATGAAAAAATAGGGGAAAAAAATGTCTTCTGCCCTAATTCTGACAACATGCTGATGTTTTAATTTGCTGTTTTATCATTTTCTAAAAAAAGTTTTTTCCCAAAAATGTAATTTTTTGTTCTTCCTGGTGGAAAATTTTTTTTTTTTTTTTTTTTTCTCCCAAATATTTCTTTTTTATGATTTTTTTTTTTTCATTCTAAATAACTACATTGAAACTTTTCTGAGAACTCCATCAAATTCAGGGAATGATGTAATAGCTCGTCCCTTGTGTTGTCAACATGTGGGAGGGTTAAAAATACTGAAAATTTGGGGTGGGGGGTGGTTTTGAAAAAGTTATTTTTAACCCGGAAAAACTTTAAAATTTTTTTTCAAAAAGTATTTATAGGAAGTTCAGATTTTTGCACACGTAATTTAGTAATGATGGTTCACAGAATTAAACGGGATTTGCCATATCTTTACCCCTTTGCTTTTAATGTTTTTTTTTTTTTTAAAAAAATTTAACATTTTTTTTTTTATAAAATTTTTTCCCCACCCAAAATTATCTATCCCCTTATCTTTCTTGATTCAAATGAACATTTACATCTTACCATTTTGTAAAAAAAAAGGGAGAATTTATGCCCTATAAATAGGGCACTATTTATTTTTTCTATTTATCTTTTAAGGCAAACGTGTCTAGGCTTCAATTGCTTCTTAAATCACTATAAAAATTTAATTGAAATTGGACCAAAAATAAAAAAAAAAATATTTCGCTCAGGGATTGACAACGTCAAATCTACGACTTCAAGGGTGATGGACTGATCACATCGTCTTCAAATCGCTACCGTTCCTGCCTACTTTCTGTACTCGACTGAAGAAGCCTACTGTGTAGGCGAAACGTTTCGGGATAAAGTTGCCTAACTGTTGCCTATGTGTCTTACCTACAAACCTGTCGGTATTGTATACCATTTTGATATTCACACTGTCAGACACTGCAACACAATGGCATCTTGGTACAGAAAACACCTTGGACAACTTTTTCAAAGTAAGAATTATTTAATCTGAGAGAGACGGGATCTCTCAGTGGCTGCATTCTAACTACTACTCTGCACCTCTCCTTCTGACAGTATTTAAGTCTCCGCACTGTCGCTTGATCTTCAGATAGTTCCATACTATGGGATTGAACTTTTCCAGGCTGAGGGACTGACAACCTCAAATCTACGACTTCAAGGGTGATGGACTGATTACATCGTCTTCACATCTGTACTGTTCCTGCCTACTTTCTGTACTCGACTGAAGAAGCCTACTGTGTAGGCGAAACGTTTCGGAATAAAGTTGCCTATCTGTCTTACCTACCAACCTCCCTCAAGGCTTGGGTACCATAGTCCCTCACTTGCTGAAACCTCAGAGAGCAAGGGTTTGATGCTCTGATATCTAATCCTGTCTGTGTAATTACGTTGTTGGGGTTTACCCCACGTTAGTGTTGGTATGGGAGCTGTGAAACTGCATGACACTTTTAATAGGCTGTTTTCATAATTTTTTTTTCAAAAAGAGAATTATAAACGTGTAAGCAAAATAAATTATATCCATAATATCTAAAAAAAAATTCTGTCCCAGGAGGAAACTGAGGATATGGTAAGGAAAAGCAACATTGACATAAACCATACCACGGGCGGGATTTGAACCCGCGGTCAGAGAGTTTCAAAACTCCAGACCGTCGCGTTAGCCACTAGACCAGCTAGCCACAATAAGATTCTTCCAACTAGGTATATTTCTACACCATAGGAAGGTTAGCATAGGCACCACTGTGACCACAAATGCAAGTTTTTACCGACGAATCTCCAGCTAGCGTGGCCGTGACGAACTCTAGCTCAAGTCCCCTCACTGCCGTCAACATGACTCACGAAATCGTAATGACACGATTGCAAACAAACCATACCACGGGCGGGATTTGAACCCGCGGTCACGGCCACGCTAGCTGGAGATTCGTCTGTAAAAACTTGCATTTGTGGTCACCGTGGTGCCTATGCTAACCTTCCTATGGTGTAGAAATATACCTAGTTGGACGAATCTTATTGTGGCTAGCTGGTCCAGTGGCTAACGCCACAGTCTGGAGGTTTGAGACTCTCTGACCGCGGGTTCAAATCCCGCCTGTGGTATGGTTTGTTTGCAATCGTGTCATTACGATTTCGTGAGTAACATTGACATGATTACAGTGATGGTATTGAAACAGAGGAAACGTGTGCTAGTAAGAACCGCAAAGACAATTTCCCAAGTCCAAATGAGAGTGCTTGCTGCCTCCGACTTCTGACCTATGAGATTTACGCCCATCTGCACACACGACCGGCAAAATGCACTATAAATTAGAAAAAAAAAACGTACGTAAATACAGAAATTACCCATCGTACGCATGCAGTTAGCGATAGCGGCTGCGTGCCGTACGAACCTTTACCACAATAAAACAAATGCAATAATATCTTTATTTATACAAGTACATGTATAAGGTATACAGTCCTAGCTGACATCAATGACATGCTTATTATGCTGAACATTTCAGGCAAATTAGGTCAGTTTTGTCTCAGGATACGACCCACAACAGTCGACTAACACCCAGGTAACCATTTTACTGATGGGTGAACAGGGACAGTAACTTTACACCTTGTATTATCACAAAATACTTAAAAACGATATGTTAAAATCATAAAGAGACTAGAAGGTAAGAGAAAATTTTTGAAATAGTGAGTAACAAGTTAATTGTTAGGCCTAGCCTATATCCCATATAACATTTGTAATTGTGAGTCTTTGAATGACACCTACAAGTAAGGAAAATCTGGTTTGAGTAATGAAACTTAATAAACCAAGTAGATAAAAAAATGAGATAATCATAACAAAGTTACCAGAATAAAAGAATGTTGTACAAACATACGACTTCTACATGTCATGCTAATATAATTCCCACATCCGTTCATTTCGAGATCCGGACGTAAGTCGCGGAATATCTGCACTTAAAAAAAATCTATAGCTCGAATGGGTGGAACAGAAAGGAGAGAAATCTCAAACGGATGCAACACGTGTGCCGTGGCAGACTGCTTATAAGAAAGTAAGGTGCACGGCAGACACCCTAGAAGAATGCATGGGTGTCACAGCAGACACCCAGTAAGAAAGCAGGAATGACACAGCAGAATACCTATGAGAAAGCAGAGTGTAACAGCAGACACGCTACAAAAAAGCAGAGGTGTCACAGCAGACACGTCAAGAAAACATGGGTGTCACAGAAGACACATCAAGAAAACATGGGTGTCACAGCAGACAATACAAAACAGCAAGGGCGTCGCAGCAGACACATTAAGAAAGCAAGGGTGTCACAGCAGACACTACGAGAAAGCAGGGGGTTTCCGAGCAGACACTACGAGAAACCAGGAGTGTCAGAGCATACGCTACAAGAAAGCAGGGGTGTCACAGCAGACACTACAAGAAAGCAAGGGTGTCATGGCAGACACTACAAGAAAGCAGGTGTGCTCCAGCAGACACGACAAGAAAGCAAGGGCGTCACAACAGTTACATCATGGGTGTCAAAACAGACAGTATAAAATAGCAAGGGTGCCACAGCAGACACTACAAGAAAGCAAGGGTGTCACAACAGACACTACGAAAAAGCAGGGGTCACAGCAGACAGTACAAGACAGCAGCGGTGTCACAGCAGACAGTACAAGACAGCAGGGGTGTCACAGCAGAAACATCAAGAAAGCAGTTGTGTCACAGCAGACACATCAAGAAAGCAGGGTGCCACAGCAGACACATCAAGAAAGCAGGTGTGTCACAGCAGACACATCAAGAAAGCAGGGGTGTCACAGCGGACAGTACAAGACAGCAGGGGTGGCACAGCAGACAGTATAAGAAAGGGGAAGGGAGAACATCTGAGGGGACACGGATGGACTCCCGGACTCATGGACCTGGGAAAGGCGAGAGCACCTTGGGGAAATGGGGAAGGGTGGGGGAATATCCGAGGCGGACTCCTGGGAAAGAAGGAGATACTGGTTGCTAAGGCAGACCCTGGGAAAGTGGGGAAGGGAGAACATCTGAGGGGACACGGATGGACTCCTTGACACATGGACCTGGGAAAGGCGAGAGCACCTTGGGGAAGTGGGGAAGGGTGGGGGAATATCCGAGGCGGACTCCTGGGAAAGAAGGAGATACTGGTTGCTAAGGCAGACCCTGGGAAAGTGGGGAAGGGAGAACATCTGAGGGGACACGGATGGACTCCCGGACACATGGACCTGGGAAAGGCAAGAGCACCTTGGGGAAGTGAAGAAGGGGAGGGGGGGATATCCGAGGCGGACTCCTGGGAAAGAAGGAGATACTGGTTGCTAAGGCAGACCCTGGGAAAGTGGGGAAGGGAGAACATCTGAGGGGACACGGATGGACTCCCGGACACATGGACCTGGGAAAGGCGAGAGCACTTTGGGAAAGTGGGGAAGGGGGGGGGAATATCCGAGGCGGACTCCTGGGAAAGAAGGAGATACTGGTTGCTAAGGCAGACCCTGGAAAAGTGGGGAAGGGAGAACATCTGAGGGGACACGGATGGACTCCTGGACACATGGACCTGTGAAAGGCGAGAGCACCTTGGGGAAATGGGGAAGTGGGGGGGAGAGAATATCTGAGAATTCTGAGGCGGACTTCTGGGAAAGAAGGGAGATACTGGTTGCTAAGGCAGACCCTGGGAAAGTGGGGAAGGGAGAACATCTGAGGGGATACGGATGGACTCCAGGACACATGGACCTGGGAAAGGCGAGAGCACCTTGGGGAAGTGGGGAAGGGGGGGGAATATCTGGGGCGGACTCCTGGGAAAGAAGGAGATACTGGTTGCCAAGGCAGACCCTGGGAAAGTGGGGAAGGGAGAACATCTGAGGGGACACGAATGGACTCCCGGACTCATGGACCTGGGAAAGGCGAGAGCACCTTGGGGAAGTGGGGAAGGGGGAGGGGAATATCCGAGGCGGACTATTGGGAAAGAAGGAGATACTGGTTGCTAAGGCAGACCCTGGGAAAGTGGGGAAGGGAGAACATCTGATGGGATACGGATGGACTCCCGGATACATGGACCTGGGAAAGGTGAGAGCACCTTGGAGAAGTAGGGAAGGGGGGGGGGGGAATATCTGGGGCGGACTCCTGGGAAAGAGGAGATACTGGTTGCCAAGGCAGACCCTGGGAAAGTGGGGAAGGGAGAAAATCTGAGGGGACACGGATGGACTCCCGGACTCATGGACCTGGGAAAGGCGAGAGCACCTTGGGGAAGGGGGGTGAATATCCGAGGCGAACTCCTGGGAAAGAAGGAGATACTGGTTGCTAAGGCAGACTCTGGGAAAGTGGGGAAGGGAGAACATCTGAGGGGACACGGATGGACTCCCGGACACATGGACCTGGGAAAGGCGAGAGCACCTTGGGGAAGTGGGGAAGGGGGGGGATTATCCGAGGCGGACTCCTGGGAAAGAAGGAGATACTGGTTGCTAAGGCAGACCCTGGGAAAGTCGGGAAGGGAGAACATCTGACTGGACACGGATGGACTCCCGGACACATGGACCTGGGAAAGGCGAGAGCACCTTGGGGAAGTGGGGAATGGGGGGGGGATTATCCGAGGCGGACTCCTGGGAAAGAAGGAGATACTGGTTGCTAAGGCAGACCCTGGGAAAGTGGGGAAGGGAGAACATCTGAGGGGACACGGATGGACTCCCGGACACATGGACCTGGGAAAGGCGAGAGCACCTTGGGGAAGTGGGGAAGGGAAGGGGGGGGGAATATCTGAGGCGGACTCCTGGGAAAGAAGGAGATACTGGTTGCTAAGGCAGACCCTGGGAAAGTGGGGAAGTTAGGACATCTGAGGGGACACGGATGGACTCCTGGACACATGGACCTGGGAAAGGCGAGAGCACCTTGGGGAAGTGGGGAAGGGAAGGGGGGGGAATATCTGAGGCGGACTCCTGGGAAAGAACATCCACAACATTCACAGTGTTTCTAGCGTAACACTGTGAATGTTGTGGATGTTTCTAGCGTAACACTGTGGATGTTGTAGGTGTTTCTAACGTAACACTGTGAGTGCTGACAACGTTTCTAGCGTAGTACTGTGAATGTTGTGGATACTTCCAGCGGAACTCTGTGAATGTTGTGGATGTTTCTAGCGTAACACTGTGAATGTTGTGGATGTTTTAGCCAATACTGTGGGCTGTGACGTTTCTAGCGTAGCACTGTGAATGTTGTGGTACTTCCAGCGGAAACTGTAAGTTGTGGATGTTTCTAGTGTAACACTGTGAATATTATGGATGTTTCTAACGTAACGCTGTGAGTGCTGTGGATGTTTCTAACTTAACACTGTGAATGTTGTGGATGTTCCTAGCGTAACACTGTGGATGTTGTGGATGTTTCTAGCGTAACACTGTGAATGTTGTGGATGTTCCTAGCGTAACACTGTGGATGTTGTGGATGTTTCTAGTGTAACACTGTGAATGTTGTGGATGTTTCTAGCGTAACACTGTGAATGTTGTGGATGTTTCTAGCGTAACACTGTGAATATTGTGGATGTTTCTAGCGTAATACTGTGGAGGTTGTGGATGTTTCTAGCGTAACACTGTGAGTGCTGTGGACGTTTCTAGAGTAGCACTGTGAATGTTGTGGATACTTCCAGCGGAACACTGTGAATGTTGTGGAAGTTTCTAGCGCAACACTGTGAATGTTGTGGATGTTTACAGCGTAATACTGTGGAGGTTGTGGATGTTTCTAGCGTAACACTGTGAATGTTGTGGATGTTTCTAGCGTAATACTGTGGAGGTTGTGGATGTTTCTAGCGTAACACTGTGGATGTTGTGGATGTTTCTAGCGTAATACTGTGGAGGTTGTGGATGTTTCTAGCGTAACACTGTGAGTCCTGTGGACGTTTCTAGCGTAGCACTGTGAATGATGTGGATACTTCCAGCGGAACACTGTGAATGTTGTGGATGTTTCTAGCGTAACACTCTGGATGTTGTGGATGTTTCTAGTGTAACACTGTGAATATTATGGATGTTTCTAACGTAACGCTGTGAATGCTGTGGATGTTTTTAACTTAATACTATGAATGTTGTGGATGTTCCTAGGGTAACACTGTGGATGTTGTGGATGTTCCTAGCGCAACACTGTGGGTGTTGTGGATGTTTCTAGTGTAACACTGTGAATGTTGCGGATGTTTCTAGCAGAACACTGTGAATGTTGTGGATGTTCCTAGCGTAACACTGTGGGTGTTGTGGATGTTTCTAGCGTAACACTCTGGATGTTGTGGATGTTTATAGCAGAACACCGTCGATGTTGTGAATGTTTCTAGCGTAATAATGTGGATGTTATGGATGTTTCTAGAGTAACACTGTGGATGTTGTGGATGTTTGCAGTGGAACACTGTGGATGTTGTGGATGTTTGTAGTGGAACACTGTGGATGTTGTGGATGTTTGCAGTGGAACACTGTGGATGTTGTGGATGTTTGTAGTGGAACACTGTGGATGTTGTGGATGTTTGTAGTGGAACACTGTGGATGTTGTGGATGTTTGTAGTGGAACACTGTGGATGTTGTGGATGTTTGTAGTGGAAACACTGTGGATGTTGTGGATGTTTGTAGTGGAACACTGTGGATGTTGTGGATGTTTGTAGTGGAACACTGTGGATGCTGTGGATGTTTGTAGTGGAACACTGTGGATGTTGTGGATGTTTGCAGTGGAACACTGTGGATGCTGTGGATGTTTGTAGTGGAACACTGTGGAACTTGCACATGGCATAATTCACAAAATTTTGTCCTGGTTTACCGTACACGAGCGTTGAAATTATGAAATCCGTATTGAAATTCAAAAAGCTTGAAATAGAAAAAGGACCAGAGACCACTCAAAGGTCCGAAGGTTCCAGATAGGGAAATTAGATAAAAAACAATTACGTATATGGAAAAACAACAGATTAACATATCTGGTAGGCCAAAAGAGAGACATCTACAGGAGAATAAATAAGGCAGAAGGGCACTTAAGAAATCAGTATATTCAATTAAAAAGAGAAATTTAAAAAACGGAATAAGAAAAGTCAAAAGACATTATGAAGTTAAAGTCGCAATGAACTCGAGGAATAACTAAAGGATTCTTTCATGTAAATAAGAGAAAGATTATGGACAAGACAGATCCACTTAAAAGTTGCTCAGGTTAACTGACTGAGTAAAGTAAAAGGACACAAGTTCAACTAATGTGACATTTTATTGTGGCAACGTTTCGCTCACCAGGAGCTTTGTCAAGCCGTTACAAACAGTACATAGACACAGAGGATATATATAGGCTTAGAGTGAGGTGCAATACTAGTGGTAGAACAATTAAATTGCACATGAGTAAATGGATATAAAAGCTAATTGCAAGTTAATTGTTCTGCCATATTATATTACTACTACTACTACCACCTACAATATTATATTACTACTACTACTACCACCTGCAATATTATATTACTACTACTACTACCACCTACAATATTATATTACTACTACTACTACCACCTACAATATTATATTACTACTACTTACTACCACCTACAATATTATATTACTACTACTACTACCACCTACAATATTATATTACTACTACTACTACCACCTGCAATATTATATTACTACTACTACTACCACCTACAATATTATATTACTACTACTACTACCACCTACAATATTATATTACTACTACTACTACCACCTACAATATTATATTACTACTACTACTACCACCTGCAATATTATATTACTACTACTACTACCACCTACAATATTATATTACTACTACTACTACCACCTGCAATATTATATTACTACTACTACTACCACCTACAATATTATATTACTACTACTACTACTACCACCTACAATATTATATTACTACTACTACTACCACCTGCAATATTATATTACTACTACTACTACCACCTACAATATTATATTACTACTACTACTACCACCTGCAATCACACCTCACTCTAAGCCTATATATACCATCTGTGTCCATGTACTGTTTGTAACGGCTTGACAAAGCTCCTGGAGAGCGAAACAATAAAATGTCACAATAAAATGTCACATTAGTTGCACTTGTGTCCTTTTACTTTACATATTGTCGGTAATTCTTTCAAAATATATACTAACTGACTGAGAGTTAGAAACAGATGTGCTCAGTCTTCAACACTTGTCACAGTAAAGAAACACAAGATCAGTACAGTAACATACAAGAACAGTATAGCACAGTAACACACATCAGTACAGTAACACAAAAGATCAGTAAAGTAACACAAAAGTTCAGTACAGTACAGAACCATAGAAGATCAGTACAGTAGGAACACAGAAGATCAGTACAGTAACACAGAAGATCAGTACAGTACAGTAACACAGAAGAGTACAATAACAGAAGAGTAAGCAAAGAAACACAGAAGAGTACAACTCAGTAACACCACCGTGGCTACTGTCAGGGAGGCTGGAGTGGGAATAACATCACAGTGGCTACTGTCAGGGAGACTGGAATGGGAATAACATCACAGTGGCTACTGTCAGGGAGAGAGGAGTGGGAATAACATCCGTGGGATGTCGGGGAAACTGGGGTGGGAAACACCCCGTGGGTACTTCAGGGAGGTGGGTGGGAATAAAACATTTTTTCCTTGGTCTGTCAGGGGGTGGAGTGGGGAAAAAACCCCCCGTGGCTATGTCAGGGAGGCTGGAAAGGGAATAACCCCTCACAG